>VSMD01087755.1:0-51743 GCA_008750895.1 Mirza zaza
GTGCAAGGAGTGAAGAGTTCCCAATTACTCTGCACTTACTTTCTCCTCTTATTTCTGTCTTACATTAGTATGTTACATGTGCTATAATTAATAACATTATTGATATTACCATGTTTCCCTGAAAATAAGACAGGGTCTTTTCTTCAAGGAGTCACCCTAGGGCTTATTTTCAGGGGCTGTGTTATTTTTTTTAAGCATGGTACAATAATCTACATTTATTCAAATATGGTTAAGTCGTCTTCTTCTGGAACATCATCATAACTCTCCAAACCCCGAATTCCATCCTGAATTTCTTGCGACTCTATTTCCTTTAGAACCATTGGCCCCAATATCCCATGTCGAGCAATAGAGCTCTCACGGGGCAGATGAGAAGGGCTGCTCATCTTCTTTACGGCTCTGCGACGAAATGCATGGGTTGTGCAGATACGCTGCGTAGCCACTCCCATCACAAGGTCTTATTTTCGGGTTAGGGCTTATATTGCGCATATGCTTAGAAATCCTGCTAAGGCTTATTTTATGGGTACGTCTTATTTTCGGGGAAACACAGTATTATTGTTAATGAAAAGCCATACTTTATTCAGTTTCCCCTAGTTTTTTACCTATGTTCTTTTTCTATTTCAGGATTCCGCATCAACTTGCTGCACTACATCTAGTTGTCATGTCACCTAAGCCTCCTTTTTGCTGTGACAGACTTGCCTTATTGTTGATGCCTTGGCAGTTTTGAAGAATACTGGCTAGGTTTATTGTAGGTTGTCCCTGAACTGGGATTTGTTATAAACAGCATTATGTTCTCTACAAATTCATATGCTGAAGCTCCAATTCTAATGTGACTGCATTTGAAGATAGGGCCTTTAAGGATATAATTCAAGTTAAATGAAGTCGTAAGGATGGGGCCATAAAGCAACATGACTGATGTTTTTATAGGAAGAGAGAGAGACACCAAAAACACACACCCACAGAGAAAAGGGAAAAGTGAGGATACAATGAGAAAGTGGCCATAAGCACTCCAAGGACTTCTATCTTCCAGAATTTTGAGAGATTAAATTTCTGGTGATCAAGCAACCTAATCTGTGGCATTTTGTAATGGCAGATCTAGCAAACTAATATAGATTTTGGTGCTGAGAAGTTGGGTGCTACTGTAACAAAGATCTAAAATTGCGGAAGTGGCTTTAGAACTGTGTGTGTAGTAGATGCTGAAACAGTTTTGAGGCACATGTTAGAAAAGGTTACATTGTATGGTGGTAGGAATATGGATGCTAACGGCAATTCTGGTGAAGTCTCAGATGGAAATCATGAACGTGATCTTGGAAACCGGAAGAAAGGTCACCTTTGTTATAAAGCAGCAAAAAACTTGGCTGAATTGGGTACTACTATTTTGTAGAAAGTTGAAGTTGTAAGTGTCGAAGTTCAATATTTAATTGAGATTTCTAAGCTGTGCTGAGGGCATGGCCACATTTTTCCTTACTGTTTATAGCAAATACAAGAGAAGACAGATAAATTGTAGGAATTGCTAAGCAAAACAAAACAAAACAAAAAAACCCAGCACTAGAATATTTGAAAAATTCTCAGGCTATTCATATTTTAAAAACTGAGAAAGCATGTTATGGAGAGAACACCGAAGCTGTGGCTGGAAGTACTTTGATAAAGAGGTCATGAATACATTTCGTAGATTTTTATCAGCCATTTCAATGGAGATCGGGAATATAGAGAGGAACCTACAGCAGAAACACCGATGGCTGGGACTAAAGTGGCAGACGTGGGACCCAGTGAAGTTCTGAGAGTCTACAGGATGGGGCAGTAGAGCTAGCTGGCTGCAAATAAGTGCTAGCCTTCAAGAAAACATAAGGATGATCCTGAGTGTGATTCAGAGATCAGCAGGGCTTCCACTCCACCAAGGCTCCTGGGTTTCAAAGGATGAGTCTGGTTTCTCCTTGCTTTCAGTGGGGCCAGCTCTGGCTGCCCTGTTCCTCAGGAGCAGGGCCACTGCCTAGAGACTTAGAGTCAGGACCGCAGATCAGGGGAAAGGGGCCGTGCTGCTGCAGCCGTGGGCATGGAGCTAGGGAGAACTAGAGCACTGAGTCAAAGAGCACTGTTCTCAAGTCTTAAGATCGACTGGAATTTGGCTCTCGGAGTCTCAGACTTGCTTGTGACCCTTTACCTCTTTCTTCCTTCAGATTTCTCCCATTTGGAATGGAATTGTGCCTATGCCTGCCCCACTACTGTATTTTGGAAGCATATAACTTGTCTGGTTTCACAGGACCATAACTAGAGAGAAATTTTAGCTCAGGATGACTCATACCAGGAGTCTCATTTATGCCAGATTTTACGGTCTTACTCATACCTGATTTTTTATGATATTTACATAAGACTTTGGACTTAGAGTTGATGCTGGAGAGAGTTAAGACGTTTCTATCTGTTGGGATGGGCGAATGTATTTGCATGTGAGAATTATATGAGTTTTGGGGGGACCAGAGGGCCGAATATTATGGACTGAACCGTGTTCCCTTAAAATTCATTTGTTAGAATTCTAATCCCCAATGTTACTATATTTGAAGATATCCTTTTTAAAGAGGTAATTAAGATTAAATAAGGTCAAAAGGGTGGAGCTCTAATCCAATAGGACTTGTGTCCTTACAACTGTCTCTTTTTGACACCACAAATTCAGATATACAGAGAAAAGGCCAAATGAGGACATGGAGAGAAGATGGTTAATTGTGAGCCAAAAAGAGAGGCCTCCAAAGTAACTAATCTTGCTGATACCATTAAATATAAGAAGGTAAATGAAGACCAAGAACAAATTTGTTATGCAGCTTTGAATTCTAATGAAAAGCGAAAAATGGATTAAGAGAAGAAAAATTGCAGATTAATGCCTATAGTAATTTGAGAAATGGAGGGTGATGAAGAAATGATATTGCTGATTTTCTATTTTATTGAATCATTTTAAATAATATTTGTTGTTTGTTTAAATTATTTGTTTAAATAATATTTATAATGTAAGAACACCATGAATATAAACAGCAGCCATGATATACTGGCAACTACTGGCAACATTTTAAAGTGTACTCTTCCATCTCCTTTCTATCCTCTTGTAATTCCAAGTTACATGTTTCTTTATTTTACCTGGTCCTTTTATTCAATCAGTTTATTGACATGAACATATCTCTATGTCATAAAGTGAATTTTGATAAGTTTATCAGGCATATAGTATTTCATAATATTAATAGAGAATTAACCAGTTCCCCATTTATGGATACACAGTGTTTCTAATATTTCCGAACCTCAGATATAACACTGCTGTGAGCATTGTTTAAGATAAACATTTGTCCACAACCTGAATTTTTCCTTATGTTAAATCATTATCTTTGTTTTGACTTCTCTCTCTCTATTGGAATGTCACTAAAAACAGGATGTGTAATACATGCATATATAATAATATGAGGCCTAGCAATAAAGGAAACATTAATAATTTTTTCCTTTCCCCTATAGTCCTACTTCCTATGATGATCAATGTAAATAATTTTCTATTCTAATATCAATTAAACACATTTGCATATATAGTTTCTTCAGGTTGTTTTTTTTCTCCTACTCTTCTTCCTCCTTCTCGTATTCCCTCTTTTCCATTTTTTATATAGTATTGTAAGTGTCCATTACTATGCAACTTGCTTTTTGCTCCTAAACAACAAAACATATAGATCTTCCTTTTAACTCATTTTTTAAAAGGGTTCTCTCTTTAAAATGCATGAATTTAAATCTACCCAAGTGGAGAGGTGGTTAATTGTATCGCAGTAAGAATATTTTGTTCTAACAGAATCAGTATATCCATGACAGGGATAATGCATACGTCCATATAATAAATTTTCTTTTTTTCAAATAAGTGATGCTTAAACACTAGCGATTAATACTTTTTCCTCTTTCTCTCTTAGTTATCTGAATCCTGACCCATGACAATTTTAATACAGTACAATGAGATTTTTAGAAATTTGAGACAGAAAGTAAACAAAATAAAAATGAATCACAATATAAGCAGGAAATCAATGATGTAGGGCTACGGCCTGCAATCCAAAGGCTGAGGCCCAGTGCCAGTCTGTGGCCTGTTAGGAACTGGGCTGCACACCGTCACTTGAGCTCCACCTGCCTCCACCCTGAGCCCCCAGTTCATGAAAAAATCGTCTTCCATGCAACTGGTCCCTGGTGCCAAAAAGGCTGAGGACTGCTGACGTAGGGTATTTTTGATTAAGCCTCTGCTCTCCTCATCCCTGACTTTGCTGAGTTCTTTGAGTGAATAGTAAAGTTATAATATTCTTCTTAGTCAATTGGCCTTGTCGTTCTTACATTAAAAGATGTGATATATTTTTAGGATTTATTGTAAGACCGTTTGACCTGAATTAGATATGGAAAAAAATAGAAAATTTACAGCTGTCTATATCTGAAGTATTCTGTGTGGTTTCAACCAAACTGGCTCAAATACACATTAGGTTCTTTGAGGTTATAACCCAATGGGAAAGAATCTTATGTCTATTTTTGTTTATGTACAATATCTATTTCTACCCACTAAAACATCAGCTTTGTTGATGTGAGCGAAATTAATAGTGCAAGATAGATTTTTGGTGGTTACCCAATTATAGTTCTTTGAATAAAACTGTTTTTAACTTAACAGAAAGAGGAGGAGAAGATACCAACGAATGTTAATCCAAGCTGTCAAGTATCTACATAGATAGACTTTAACATGTGATTTCTACCTTCAAATGCCATTTCATAGCTATCACCTAAACTCATATTTGATTAACAAATTATCTGTTATTTCCAATATTATTTCTTTTCTTGTTCCTCTGGTTTTCCAGTCTCTTGTTTTCCTTATACCTTATGTCTTCCTTTACTACATATTAATTTATGGAAATTTTCACTCTAGATGATTTATTTATAATTTTTTTTTAACAGAGAGATTTTCCTAATTGAGGTTTTTATTTCCAAATAGATAGAGTATACCTTGTACAAACCAGGTGCCATTAAAAGGCTTGTACATAATCTAGTAAAATAAGAACAATTTTTATTTAATAATTTTGAAAGCCTATTAAGATATATATTCCAGTTACTGATTCACATTTCCTGTGTGGTTTTTACCAAAGTAAGTTAGTATCATACAACTGTAAGTGGCTGCCCCACCTTAGGCTAGCTCTGGACTTCTCATCAACCCTGGGAGGATAGTAGGTGGAAATATTGCTTCATTCGACTGCCAACATCCTTGTGGACTCTTCTTTACCTTGCAGACAAAGAAATCATCAAAAAAAACCTCCTGCATAATGTCAACTACTTTAGCCTCTGAACAACCTCCAGGTATGTTTTTTAATCTATATATCCCATGCTATTTTAATGAAAGCAAAAATTTTAGTTATTTTGTTTGATTATAACAGGGGCCTGATGTCTTATATTTTCCCAGACATACTAGAAAGAGTCCTTTCAGATGTAACTAACAGAAAGAAATGTCTGTTTTTACTAGATCAAAAGTATAATAAATCAAACAATAATTAATATTTTTAGAAGAGCTGGATAGGCTACTGTGTTGAAATGTGATTTGAGTGTATTTTGTGATTTTTCTACTAATACTGTATTTGTATTTTCAGTGATCTTTGAAAATAGAATAAATATCTTAAATCAAATTATAATCTTATTTGTTTTATTACATTATACATTAATTCTGTATTTTCTGTGCTAAAAGAAATCACAGAAGAGACAGAGACAATTCCTATTGTGGACTTAGAACCACCTCCTGGCCTTCCTCCTGTTCCTCCTCCTCTAGAAGATGAATGGGAACCAATTCCTAAAAACACCAATGTGAATGGTAAAGTATATGTACATCGGATTTTATTCATTTATGTTCTCTCTTTGTTAGTAGTAAGGTACATTTTCCCTGGCTCTACTATTCTTTAGTTGTTACTATTTATAATTTTTATATTTATATAAAATATAGAGATTAAAATGTTTTCAAAAATATATACAAGTAAAACAGAAGTATATTTGCTCCCAGAGATGTTTGGAAATTTTATATACTAAGGAGTATATTTAAAGATAATAAAGAATTTATTTGCCCAAACTTACACTTGTTTCTTTATATGAAACTAAGAGACTTAAACAGGTAATCAAAGTTTAAAATTTAGCAAATCTGTAAAAAAACAACAACAAAAAGAAAAACACTACTACTTGTTTGTCTCCTTTTGATCATAAACAACATCATTTAGTTAGATCAGGATCTCTTCAGCCCTACTGACATTTCAGGCAGGATAATTCTTTGTTGTAGAAGAACTTTCCTGTGATTGTGTGATATTTTAATCCCATCCTTGGATCCTTCCCACTAGAAGCCAGTAGCACCTGGCCCTCACTTATGACAACAGAAATCTTCAGATATTTACAACTGCCTGCTGATCATCAAAATTACCTCTTATTGACACTCACTGAGTTTTTTAAAGAAATGCTTTGGACATTAGATTATCAACATAATCATTCTTTTTGATGTCAACTTTTTACCATGATCACAAGTGCAATTTTCCCATAATGTAAGGAAATAAGCTTTTTATACTATAGCATATATATTTATTTTTGAGGGAAATAACCATACCAACAAAAAGAATCTAAACAATGACATCTAAATGATTAATTTTTAGAATGTGGGAATGTAACATTTTATTTTTTATAGAATTGAAAACAATTACAGATATTGTTCAGCCTAAAAGCAAATCTGATTAAAATACTCCCTAAGATTTAGAGTAGTTCTTTTTGAGGGGAGTATGCTACCAGTCATCAATTCCAGATAAGGAGCTCTATTCTAATAATGACACAAGCTTAATATAACTAACCATTTTGCCATTTGATAATATTAATGGGGATAACGTAATTTGAGCTGAAATTTTATGCCTGGTATTTAAGGATATTTAGTAATACCTTGTATATAAAATTTTTGCCTGTGCTGGGGACTGCCAAGACCACTCTCAGGTTTAAGGATTCACTAGGAAGCCTCACAGGACCCAGTACACAGTGGTACTCAATCGTTAAAATTTATGACAGTGAAAGGAAACCAAGCACAATCAGCAAAAGTGAAAAGTGTACCTTTTCACTTTTGCTGACTAGGTGCAAGTTTCCTAGATGAACTCACCCAGTGAAGTCACACACTAATTCCCCCAGCAACTAGTTGCAACAGTGCATGTAAAATGTTTCCAGCTGAGGAAACTCATTGGAGGTTCAGTAGGTAGTATCTTTACTGGGCACTGATCACATGGGCAGCCAGAAGCTTGGCATGTGATAATTCCAGACTTCCAGAAGGAAAGCAGGTGTTCAGCATGAACTATGTTGTTCTACAGAGTGTAGGCATAGCAAGAAATTCTTACTAGTTAATAGTGGTGGGAACCTTCCCGAAATCTAAGCTTAGCTTCCAGGTGCCAGCCAAGGCCAACCTTGTCAGCAGGCCTTTCAAAGGAGCAGTCAGGACTGCTATGTTAACTCTTTTGTACACATCCTCTTAGACAGTTTTTATTTTCTCATTCGGTCTAATAGCTCATGGTAATTCACACATTGGATATTATCTATCAGAAAATTCAGGATATTTTGAGAACACTATGAACTGGAAGATAATGATACTAATCTTGCAAATAACAGGCGCTCACAATGGTTTTGATTATCATTCTTTGTTTCTCAGCTTCAGCTTCTTCCTGTTCTCTACATGGAATAATTACTGTGACCCTCAGTATCTTCAGCTTGCTGCTCTTGCTATTGTGTGGACTCTTTGCTTATCAGTGTAAGTGTAATGAATTGAAGGAAAGGAGGGAATAGATTCTTTGTCAGATTATTGTATTTCTTTAAATATGTTGGAAATAATATTTTTTGGTAAATGTTTTATTTACTGAACAGAGAAAAGGAAAAATAACTGAAAATATTTTATAACTTTTTACTTATGGATGTACTTGAACTTGTGAGCTCTCGATAACTGTACAATGTATCAAAGGAGGTTATATTATTGCAATTTCTACAGAAGATATTGAGAGTAATGAGTGATTATTATCATTAACATCACAACTTATTAAGAAATCTAGCATGATGAATTTTTAACTGTATTTACTTTGAAGATAGAAAATAACTTCTTTTCCAATGTATCTACGCTGTATATGTTACTCATCCATTACCATACAGAAAAAACATGGTATATTTAGAGTTTGATACTATCTGTGGCTTCAGGCATCTATACAGGGCATCTTGGAATCTATCCTCCTCAGATAAGGGGGGACTACTGTGAATTAAATACTTAAATATACTTAAATATCTTAAATATCTTAAATATACTTAAATATCTTTTTATAGCTTTTAAAAATGTACATGGGAAACTTCATTAAGAAAAAAACTATAGGAATTAAACTTCATAATCTGATAAGCTGCTATTTCATAATTGAGCATGTGTTTTATACATGTTTTGAATTCTTGTTCTTAGATTTTCAAAGTGTTCAGGCATCAGAGAGCAAGATGAAGAGTCTTAACCAATGGATTGAGTCTTTCCAAAACAAAGCAGAAAACTTTTTTCAGGTCCCAAAAGTTCTTGACCAAAATAAAGGTAATATTAGAGCTGAAACAAATGATCTTCACTGAATGCTAGATTGTTTTTCTTGTTGCAGCCCTTAAATGTATGGTTGCATTATGCAATAGGGAGCCCTGTAATACAGCAGCATGGTAGTTTTGATGGCTTTTTACATCTTTTAGTTCCCCGTGTCATCTTCTGAAACTGAGTGACTCTCACATTTATCAAACATAGTCTCATTTATCACATAGTCTCCTATAGTGAACAATTAAATCAACCATTCCAGAGCTCTTTAATAGTTGGTCATGTTAAAAACCAATTTCTAAGTACAGACGCATCTTGACTTAGGGTGGGGTTACATCTGGTAAACCCACTGCAATTTTTTTTTTCCCCCTGCAAATTGAAAGTACTGTAAATCGAAAATGGATTTAATACAACCTAGACTACTGAACTTCACAACTTAGCCTAGCCTACCTTAAATATGCTCAGAACACTCACATTAGCCTGCAGGTGGGCGGAAAGCATCTGGTAGCACAGTGTGCTGTGGAGTACGGGTTACTTACACTTGTTTTCGCATGGCTGACTGGGAGCTGCTGCCACAGCTGTGGCCCGGTATGGTGAAAGACTTTAATACTGATTATCGCTAGCCCAGGAAAAGATCAAAATTCAAAATTCAAAATTCAAAGTACGTTTTCTACTCTTCGCATGTCACGTTCTCACCATTGTAAAGTAGAACCATCGTTAAGTCAGGAATTGTCTGTAATTGATTGTTTCAGCCAGACATCAAACTAATTCAGTAGGGAAAAGGACTGGACTAAAATTATTGGTGTATTTTGACATTTGATCACCATCATTATATGACTTCTGAAATGGTACGAAAAACCAGATGAGACTGTGTATTCTCCTCTAGTATTAAGTCTAGTTTTCCCATATAGAAACCCTTCAGTGGCTCCGAAACCAGAGTGTGCATGTAATGGAGACTCTACAGGACCTAAAGGCCACACAAGGTAATCTGGACATGATACTATTGTAGAATTCTGAGCTGGGAATTCAGGGAGCACAAAAGTAGAATTCTTACTATCAGGCTCATTCTTCTAAGAAGGAAGGTATGAAGCAATAGGCCTTCATTGTGAGGTTCTGTGGCACTGAGTTATCAATATGTTCTTTCCTAGGACACAGGTGTGGACCTTCTCTGAACAACTGGGTACAGTACATGGACCATTGCTACCACCAAACTGTGGGAATGGTTTCTTGGTTAAGCTGTTCTGACCTTTGTGTTTCTTTGAATGCTACATTTTTAAAGACAGAAAGAAGCGGCTTGGTGGTGAGGTTGAATTTCATTCTTTATTTCGGGATATGAACATAGGGTAGGAACCTGTCACAGGAGGGACTCCCCTGCAGCTCTAAAACAAGGGAAGGGGACACTCTTGCACTAATCTTTCCTTAGAGTCTTCCACTTCAGCGCAGCTCTCTCTCTCTCTCTCTTTTTTTTTAATTTCAAAAACTTTAAGGGACACAAGTGTTTTCTGTTACATGGATGACTTGTATCATGCTGAAGTCAGGGCTTTCAGGGTACCCGTCACCAGAATAGTGTGTACTGTACTTAATAGGTAGATTTTTTTTTTTTTTTTTGAGACAGTCTCGCTTTGTTGCCCAGGCTAGAGTGAGTGCTGTGGCGTCAGCCTAGCTCACAGCAACCTCAAACTCCTGGGCTCAAGCAATCCTCCTGCCTCAGCCTCGCAAGTAGCTGGGACTACAGGCATGTGCCACCATGCCCGGCTAATTTTTTCTATATATATTAGTTGGCCAATTAATTTCTTTCTATTTATAGTAGAGATGGGGTCTCGCTCTTGCTCAGGCTGGTCTCGAACTCCTGACCTTGAGCAATCCACCCACCTCGGCCTCCCAAAGTGCTAGGATTACAGGTGTGAGCCACCGCACCCAGCCGATAGGTAGATTTTTATCCCTCAACTCCCTCTTAGCTTCACCCATTAGTGGACACTGGACACTTAGTTTCCAGTGTCCATTACAACTCTTTAGTCCATATATTAATATATCCTTCATTTACCACCAACTTATAAGTGAGACCATGTGGTATCTGTTTTTCAATACCTGAGATACTTCACTTAGGATAAAAGGTTTCCAGTTCCATTGAAGTATTTGAAAATATTATTTCATTCCTTTTAATGGCTGAGTAGTACTCTGTGGTATATACCACATTTATATATATATATCACATTTCTTTATCCACTCATCAGCTGATGGACAGTTAGGTGGATTCCATACCTTTGCACTTGAGCACAGCTTTCCTTTCCTCAACACACTGGGCCTGCCCTCACTGTAGGACCTTTGCATTCTCTGTTCCTTCTTCATTCAGTGTTCTCTTCAGATATAACCATTGCTAACTACTTCACCTCCATCAAGTACTTACTCAGTTATCACCTCCTCCATAAGGCCTGCCCTGACAGCCCTAATTAGAATTTCAATCTGTGCATCAGTGTCCCCACCAGGAACCCTGCTCTGGACACTCTGTCCCTCTTACTCTGCTCTAATTTTTTCATAGCACATGTCACTTTCTTACATGCCATATACTTTCCATGTATGTTATTTGTTCTTATCTGCCCCGAACCTCAACAAAGTAGGGACTTTTGTCCTTTTTTTTCATTAATATATCTCAAGTTCGAAACATAGGTACAAAGTTGAATAAATGATAAGGTGAGTCGAGAGAAGGATTTTATGTTGTGGTATAGTGTCCTCTTGAATATAAAATGTTCTATTAGTTATCTCTTTATTCTTCTTTGTTTTCAATTCATGCTTCAGAAATGCACAGATGTTTCAGTACTAACATATTTTTTGATATTTCATTTATCAGTGAACAAATAATGGACTGCATTATTATTATGGTTCTTTTCTTCTCCTTTACATAAATTCCATAATTTTCATTTCTTATACACTTTTGGTATTAAGGGATCACTTTTGTGTATTTTGTTTTCATGCAGAATAGCATGAAGTTACTTTTAGTAAGTCAGACTTGGATTGGCTTGTCTTATAAGGAAGAGAACAATGAATGGAAGTGGGAGGATGGCTCCTCTACTTCTCCTGGCCTGTAAGTTTCTAGTATATAATCCAATTCCTTATTTCCTTCTCAGTGTCTCAATGTCTTTTGCTTAAAGAGCTGGAGAAAAAAGAGATGATTCTTTGGGGCAGAATTTAGACCATTTTATTTTTTGTTTTTGCTATTTTATATTTTGCTGTCAGCAATTTTATAAATCAAAGTCATTTATGTATTTCATAGTTTGTAAAAAGATGACATTATTGTTAGGTGATTTGATTGATTATAATTTTTGATAATAAATATAATATGGGGAATTCGTTATATGAATTATAATGTTATATGAATATATATGAAGTATATGAATTATGAATATATGAATATTCATATTATGAATAATATATGAATATTATGAATAATATATGGATATTATTAATTCATAATATATGAATATTATGAATATTCATAATATGAATATTCATATGAATATTATATGAATATATAATGAATTTTGGGATTTTGGGGGGAAGTATAGAATATTTATTCATCAAAGAGTACAGGCAAAAAAAAAAGAGTACAGGCCTTTTTAATAGTTTTAAATACATATTGTTAAATTGTCCTACGGCAACTGCATTAGATAATTATGACAAAAAACATAATAGCAAACTGCTCTGTGTGAATGTTAGATAGTGTTTTAAAATTTTGATAATTTTGATAGTTGATTATTTTTATTTTGTTCTTTTTAGTTATATTCTTTTGATATTTACTGAGGCTATTCTTTCCTACAACTTGTATGTAATCTTTTGCCCATTTTATCATATTTATTTTTGATTTCTTGGTATGAATTCCTTATATATTAAGTTTATAACCTCTCTTTCAGACATGTCTTGCTATTTTGTTTTTCTTTAGTAACTTGCCTTTTACTCTTATTTGCTTTTATTATATGAACAAATGTTTAACATTTAAGTACACCGAAATTATCTTTATTCATTTAAAATTTATTTTGGAATATGAGAGGGAAAGCTGAAGCATGGATGTGTGTGTGTACACATATAGATATAGTTCATTCTCTCTCTATATATTTCAATTAGATAACTAATTGCCAGAGTTTTGTTTAAAAGATACATTATTCTTTCCTCGCTGATTTTAATGTTATATTTATCACATACTAAACATTTAATATTTAAATATTTTGCATCATTTAATGTGTAACTTAAATATTTCATAATTTATGTAAATATTTTATGCATGAACATACTTGGATTTTCTCTTGGACTATTTCATCATATTGTGAGTCTATTCTTACTTTCATGGTAATCATTTTAATTATTAGAATTTTGTTATTTGATAGTTTTATGTTTCAAATCCTGTATAATGTTTGGTACACAAAGCACTCAATAGGTATGTTGAATTAAAAAATACAGAATATATAAAAATACAGAATATAAAAAATACAGAACATACATATAAAATACAGAATATATAACAGAATATTCAGGCAATGTATTTTTCCTAACACAGTTCAGAATTCATTTTTAAAATTCCTTTGACATTTGAAAAGGGATATATTATGTATTTAATAGATGAGCAGATAAGCTTTACCTTTTTAAAATGATGTTAGTCAACCAGATGTGCTCTAGAGTTCATAAAAGACAGTCTTGTTGATGTTGACCTAAAATGTTCTGTGTAATCCAGATCTCTAGTCAAGGACTAGATTGAACCACAGTATTTGACAATATCTTCCATGTGGCATTTCTGGCAGTGGTGATTTTGTAAACTGAGGTGCCTATCAGAGCAAAGTGTACTCTGATATATTCTAAATTTTATGTATTACATATATCCTAAATTTCATTTTTAATTTTGGCTGACTTGTATATCTAATGCAATGCATTTACAGGTAAATGTCCCTCTCCAAACTGCAGCTGCACATACATAGTTGAATGGTTTCTATCATGCTGATCTTTACTTAATCCTAACTTTAGATCCCAGGTTGTATGTCCCATCTTTCATGTCATTGCTATAATTTTACAGTCAGATTATTCTCTCCCCCTCCATACAGGTATATTTTTTCTCATTTATAAATCTCTTTTTATGACATTTTATGTAGCTTATTTATTACTTATCTGCCTATCTCATCTCTTTTATAAATGTATGAGCTCTTTGAAAAGAGGGAGAGCATACTAACACCTCATGTCCTCCACAGCACCTGGCACAATGAATTGCACATAGTAAGTTCTTAAGTAATACTATTTAATTTGAACACACTGAATATAACCAGTGACTTTTGTTTTCTAAAATTTCTTAGGGGTTTACCAGAACCGAAAGTGGATTTCCAGGGGAAATGTGTGTATCTAGATGCGCACGACCTTGGTATTGATGACTGCACAATATCCTCTTTGTGCATGTGTGAGAAGGCTGTCTGTGCTAAAAGCTCAGAAGAAGAAGGTTAATGAAAAGGCTGTGAGGTTGACATCTCAATACTATCCCAGATTCATGATCTTCCTGCCTTTGTTGCTATTGCTATCAATATTTCATATAATTCGTGACTCTCTTTTTCCATGGCAGAAACTGAGAAATGATTTTATGGTGGAAAGAGACAATGTATAGGATTAAAGGAAAAATATCAGAGTAGTTCAGAAAACTTAGAAATGTCAGAACCTTGTTGATTTTGGGAGGATTATATAACTAAGCAAATAAACATATCACATGCCATGAATACTTAGTCTTGTAGGGTCTTTCTTATATTTCAAAATCTATTTATATTAATTTAGAATTGGGGCACAATGAAAAAACACCTGCAGAACAAATGCAATGAGAAATATAAATGACAAATGATGTAACTTATACAAAGTTTGGCAAAAATAGAAAGTAATATTAATAGTAACAAGACTCAGAAGAGAAAAAATAAAATTTAATTAAAACAAATTTCAGAAGTCATCTATTTTCCAAGTTGCTTGAAAAAGTCTTCCAGTAGATTTATTTATTTAATTTTAGGTTTTAAAAATATATAATTTTAATTTTAGCATATTACAGGGGTATAAATGTTTAGGTTACATATATTGCCTTTGCCCCACCCAAGTCAGAGCTTAGGGCATGTCCATCCTCTAGACAGTGTGCACCACACCCATTAAGGTGTGTATATACCTATCCCTTCTTCCCTTTCCCGTCTGCCCGGCAGACGGGAAAGGGAAGAATGTTGATGTCGATGAATGTTGCCACTATATGTGCACTTAAGTGTTGATCAGTCAATACCAATTTGTTGGTGAGTACATGTGGTGCTTGTTTTTCCATTCTTGTGATACTTCACTTAGTAGAATGAGATCCAGCTCTATCCAGGATAATACAAGAGGTGCTAGATCACCATTGCTTTTTGTGGCTGAGTAGAAATCCATGGTATACATATATCACATTTTATTAATCCAGTCATGTGTTGATGGGCACTTGAGTTGTTTCCACATCTTTGCAATTGTGAATTGTGCTGCCATAAACATTCCAGTGCAGATGTCTTTATTATAGAATGTCTTTTTTTCCTTTGGGTAAATGCCTAGTAGTGGGATTGTGGATCAAATACTATTTCTATTTTTAGCTCTTTGAGGTATCTCTAAATTACTTTCTACAGGGATTGTACTAGTTTGCAGGCCCACTAGTTTGCAGCAATGTAAGAGTGGATAAAAATCCACAAGCCTAGTATCTGCTGTCTACAGGAAACACATCTAACCCACAAAGATGCCTTCCCACTGAAGGTCAAGGGATGGAAAACTATCATCCAGGCAAATGGAAGTCAAAAGAAAGCAGGGCTAGCTATACTACTTGCAGATAACATAAGCTTTAAAATAGCAAAAGTAAAAAAGGATAAAGATGGCCATTTTATAATGGTGAAAGGGAAGATCCAACAAGAAGATTTAACAGTTGTTAATATTTATGCACCCAATGCAGGAGCACCCAATTACACAAAGCAAACCTTGCATGATCTAAATAGCATGTTAAACGATACTGCCATAGTAGCAGGGGACTTCAACACTCCACTGAATGAGTTGGATAGATCCTCCAAACATAAAGTAAGCAAAGAAATAAAAGGCTTAAATAAAGCTCTTGATCAAAAAGATCTGACAGATCTCTACACAACATTCCACCACAGTTGAATTTACATTCTCAGCTGCCCATGGTTTCTTGTCCAAAATTGATCACATCTTAGGCCAAAAATCAGATCTCAAAAAATTCAAGAAAATAGAAATTATACCATGTGTCTTCTCTGACCATAGTGGCATAAAATTAGAGTTCAATTCCTATAGAAACACTCAATGCTTCACAAAGTCATGGAAACTAAACAATCTATTATTGAAGAATTATTGAGTCAAGGAGGAAATTCAGAGGGAAATCAAGAGTTTCTTCTAACAAAATGATAATGGAGCCACGTGTTACCAAAAACTGTGGGATACAGCAAAAGCTTACCTGAGAGGAAACTAATAGCAATAAATGCTCACATCTAAAAAAAAGAAAGTTTAGATACTGACAACCTAATGAATAGACTCAAGGAATTGGAAATAGAAGAGCAAACCAATTCCAATCCTAGTAGAAGAAAAGAAATAAGATCAAAGCAGAACTAAATGAAATGGAGAACAAGAGAATTATATGGAAGATCAATAAAACCAGAAGCTGGTTTTTCAAAAAGATACACAAAATTGATAGCCCTCTTGCTAGACTGACAAGAACTCAAAGGGAAAGGACTATAATAAACTCAATAAGAAATGAAAAAAGAGAGGTCACAACAGACACTACAGAAATACAGGGGTTGTTTTTATAAAATGCCTTTTTTTTCCTTTGGGTAGATCCTGGTAGTGGGATTGCTGGATTGAATGGTAGGTGTACATTTATCTCTTTGAAGAATCTCCACATTCTTTTCCATAGAGGTTGCACTAATTTGTAGTCATACTAACAGAATATAAGCATTCCTTTCTCTCTGCATCCAACCCAGCATCTATTGTATTTTGACTTTTTACTAATGTCAATTTTGATAGCAGTAAGGTGATAATCTCATTGTAGTTTTAATTTGCATTTCCCTAATGGTTAGTGACATTGAGCATTTTTTCCTATGTTTGTTGGTTATTTGTCTACCTTCCTTTGAAAACCCTTGTCTTTTGCCCACTTTTTGATGGGGTTGTTGGTTTTTTCACTTGCTGCTTTCTTTGAATGCTTTATAGATTCTGGATATTAATCCTTTATTGGATGCTTAGTTTGCAAATATTTACCCCATTCTGCTGTTGTCTATTCACTCTTGATAGTTTCCTTTGCTTTGCAGAAGATTTTTAATTTAATTCTTATTTATTATTTTTGTTGTTGCTATATTTGCCTTGAGATCATAGTCATAATTTCTTTGCCTAGGCCAAGGTCTAGAAGAGTTTCTGTATGTTTTCTTATAGAATATTTAACGTTCCTGCCTTACACTTAATATTGAATTAATTTTTGTATATGGCAAGAGATATGGATCCTGTTTCATTCTTTTGCTTGTGACTATCCAGTTTCCCAGTACCGTCTGTTGAATAGGGTGTGCTTTCTCCAGTGTATGTTGTTAGTTTTGTTGAAGATGAGTTCATTGTAGGTAGTTGATTTCATTTCAGAGTTCTTTTGTTTTGTTCCATTGGTCTATGTCTCTGCTTTTATATCAGTAACATGCTGTTTTGGTTACTATAGCCTTATATTATTTTTTTAAGCCAGGTTATGTGATTCCTCCAGATTTGTTCATATTGCTTAAGAATGCTTTGGCTATTTGGGTTCTTTTTTGGTTACAAATGAAGCTTAGGATTATTTTTATCTAGATCTGTGAAATATGGCATTGATATTTTTATGGGGATTGTAAATCACTTTGGACAGTATGGACATTTTAATGATGTTAATTCAGCCAATCCATGAACAAGGGATGTTTTTCCATTTGTTTGTGTCATCTGTGATTTCTTTCATCAGTGTTGCATAGTTATCCTTATAAAGATCTTTCATCTTCTTGGTTAAGTATGTTCCTAGGTATTTTATTTTCTTTGTAGTTATTTTTTCTTTTTCTTTTTTTTATTCATTTATAAAATTTACAATTACTTTTATTTCTCTTTTTTTTCCTAAAGGCACATTAGAAGGGAGATATCTTTGTAGTTATTTTGAATGGTATTGAGTTTTTGATTTGACTCTCAACTTGACTATTATTAGTATATGGAAATGGTACTGATTTGCATATACTGATTTTATGATCTGAGATTTTGATGAATTTATTTATCAATTCTAAGAGTCTCTTGGTGGACTCTTTGGGATTTTCTAGATGCAAGATCATATCGTTAATGAAAAGCAATAGTTTTACTTCCTCTTTCCTGATTTGGATACCCTTTATTTCTTTCTCTTGCCTGATTACTCTGGCAAGGACTTCCATTAGTATGTTGAATAGAAGTGATGGCAATGGGCACCCTTGTCTCATTCCAGTTCTTATGGATAATTCTTTCAACTTTTTTCCACTCATTATAATGTTAGCTGTGGGTTTGTCATATATTGCTTTTATAATTTTGAAGTATCTTCCATATATATATATGTATATGTATATAGCTTGAGTTTTCCTAATTGTCCCACATGGCACACTTACACACTTTGTGTCAAGCAGTACAAAAGCAATCAATGTAACCAAAACATTTGTACCCCTGCAATATCCTGAAATAAAAATCACTATAGTGGGATATAATTGATATCAAAACATTGCACATTTTAATGTATACAATTTGATGAGTTTGGACATACGCATGCACCCATGAAACCATTAGTACAATCAAAGTCATAGACACGTTCATCACTTCCAAAAGTTTTTCCTTGAATGCTTTTATTTACTGAAGGGTGAGTATTAAGACATCAACATGAGATCTACCCTCTTAAGAAATTTTTCAGTGCACAGGACAGTGATATTAACTCTAGGTGCTATGTTGTACAGCAAATCTCTAGAGTATATTCATCTTGTACAACTGAAACTTCGTACCAGTTGAACAATTCCCCATTTTTCTCTTCTCTTCCAAGCCCCTGGTAACCACTGTTCTATTCTCTGTTCTTATGAATTTGACTATTTTAGATATCTCACATAAGTGGAATCATGAAGTATTTGTCCTTCTGCATCTGGGTAATTTCACTTGCCTTAATGTGCTCAAGATTAATCTATATTGTCATGAATGGTGGGTTTTCTTTTTTTTTAATGGCTGAATAATATTTCATTGTGTGTATAGACCACATTCTATTTTTCTATTCATCTACTAATAAATATATTTTGGCTATTCTGAATAATGGGAGTGGAGATATTTCTTTAAGAGACTGATTTCAATTCTTTTGAGTATGCTATATAGCCAATAGTGAGATTGCTGTGTCATATAGGAGTTCTATTTTTAATTTTTTGAGGGACCTCCATATTGTTTTCCATAGTGGCTACTTCATTTTACATTCCCGCCAACAGTGTTCAAGGGTTTCAATTTTTCCACATCCTTACAGATACTTATGTCTCTTTCTTTTTATAATAGTCATTCTAATAGGTGTTAGGTGGCATCTCATTGTGCTTTTTGATTTACATTTCACTAAAGATTAATGATGTTGAGCATTTTTTATATACCTGTTGGCCATGGGTATGACTTCTTAGGAGTAATGTATATTCAAGTCCTTTGCTCATTATAAAATCAGGTTACTATTATTATTATTTTTTTTGCTGTTGCTTTTTTTTTCTATTGAGTTGTAGGAATCCCTTATATATTTTTAGATATTAATCCCTTAAAACATATAAGATTTTCAAATATTTCTCCACATTCTGCAGGTTCCCTTTCACTCTGTTGTTTCCTTTGCTATGCAAAAGCTTTTTAGTTTGATGAAGTCCCACTTGTCTAATTTTGGTATATGCTTCTGTGAAGATTTAATCTTGTTAAAATGTCCATACTACCCAAATTCATTCATAGGTTCAAAGCAATCCATATAAAAAACACAATGGCATTTTACAGAAATAGGAAAAAAAAAAACGCTAAAAGTCATATGAAACCACAAAAGACCCCAATTAGCCAAAACAATCTTGAGAAGAGCAAAGCTGGAGGCATTCCACTTCCTGATTTCAAAATATTATTACAAAGCTATAATCATTAAAACAGTACAGTACTGGCATCAAAACAGACAAATAGATCAATGGAAAAGAATAGAAAACTCAGAAATTAACCCACATGTTCAACTGATTCCCAAGAAGGGGGCCAAAAATACATGATGGGCAAAGGATAGTCTCTTCGACAAATGGTGTTGGAGAAAGTGGGCATCTACAAGCAGCAGAAGAGATTGGACTTTTATCATACACTATGCACAAAATCAACTTAAAATGGAGTATATATTTAAACAGAGCTGACACTGTTAAACTCCTGGAAAAAGACAGGAAAAACTTACATAGAAATATTATACATATGCAATTTAGAACTGGGAATGTCCTAACTGTACTAAGTATATTTTATCTCTTTCTTCTCTCAATCTTTTAATCTAAGATATGTATAATAAATACTCTTTGACTCAATTAAAAATATATTTACTTTTTTTCTTCCTTTTATTTCATCATATTATGGGGATACAAATATTGTTAGAGTTACATATATTGCTCCTGCCCCCCTCCCTCCCCCCGATGTGCTAGAGATTCAAGCGTGTCCAATCCCCAGGTGGTGCACACCGCACACATGTAAGTATACACCCTTCTCCTCACCCCTCCCGCCTCCCACCACCCGATAAAAAGGTTTTTTCTTTTTTGTTTGTTTGTTTGTTTTTATTTTGGTTACATTGTATATCTTTGCCTCTCCCTAAAAAGGGTTAGAGTTATGTCCTTCCCCTATTTTACATTGTTTTTAAAACAAATTTTTCATTTATTAATTTAACAAATATTTATTATCTCTTTTATGCCAAGCATGTATCTATGGTCTGAGGATACAGAAGAGGAAAGATAAAGAAAAGTCACTGTCCACATAAGTGAAATTATAGTAGAAAGAAGATGAATAATGAATGAGTAAATTATATATGCACTCAATGATCATAAGTGCTAGTGAAAAAAGTAAAACGGTCAAGGATATCTTACAGTATCAAAGAAAAGACTGCATGTTTAAATATACTAGTTAGGAAAGCCCTTGGTTGATCCATGTTTCAATTCATCTTTGTTTTAGTAATCAATTAATCTAAAATTTTACATTCTCTTGGATAACTGCAATTCGTTATCTTTGCTGTTATAAAATGCCTTCTTGACAATGTAATTACCCACTGCCAATGGATTCATGATAGCATCATGAGGTTATATTTTTTGATATAAGAAATTTAAAAAATTTACTGAAGTTAACCAAGTTGTAAAATGCAAAATATTTATAACATTCTGCATTTTTTTTAGTATTGTGGTTCTTTCATGACCACTAGGCCAAGACTGAGGAATATCAAGCCAGGCATAGTTATTTCCTTCATAACTTCAGAAATGGGTATACAGCAGAGAATTCTGCTGAAACCTAGGTCCTCATTGAAATAAAATTGATATAAAGAGAGATAATGCCAGTTGCTTAAACCCTAATCTTAAAATTTAGACTTAAAGTCTATAATGATAACATGCAAAAAATAAAAACACACAAATTCATGTTTTTAGCATGATGAAGGATCAGAGAATACTAAAACTTCAAATTACTTATAAATAGGTACAAACCCATTTCTAGTGGAGTTATTACTAGATCACATCACTAACCTTTCATGGAGCTCTAGGGGTATCAGATAAACTGGCAATCCAGAGAGAGGAAAATCACACTAATTGAGAAAATTCCATAAAGGAGTCCCAACAGATAAGATTTCTGAGTAGGGGGAAAAGATTTAAAAGTTTGTTCTGGACTCCACAAGTCAGTCTTGGAAAAAGAATACTTGTGGGGAGAAGAGGGTACAAAACAAGGAAGAAGCACATTTGAAACCTGCTCAGTAAAGGGGGAAAAGCAAGTATATGTTTGTGTAAAAGATAGGGTGTCAGGATAATCTTGAACAAAATGACATTTAACACATAAATATACACACCAATAAAACCCTTTCTCCCCTTCTCTCTCCAAAATCCATCAATTTAAGAGGCTGCATTGCATTTTCTTAAGGATGTTCTTGACATAGGAATCTGACAAAGTGCTCCAGCCATCATCCCAGTCCACAAAAAGCATTTTTCATCTATACGTATACACAGAAAGGGAGAACACAGAAATGAGAATCAAAACATTTAAGCTGATAAAATTTTACTATAAAATATCTATGAAACACAAGAATATAACACTTAAATAGAATATAACACTTAAAACTTATTTAAATATCCTAAAACAAACAACAAAAAATTAGACCAAAACTTCATAAGAACCAGACTGCATAAAAGGGAAACAAATGCAATAATTCTTTTATTTTCCCATTTTTATTCATCTATTATTATAAACATTTTTCACCTAAATAATAGATTTTATAGCTACAAGATCCTTCTTGGAAACATTCTATATTTTAGTTGCTTTCAGTATCAACTTTACTCATGTAAGTCTTTATTTTGTTCAATTTTCATCATCAAGATAAGGGTTATAGTGTTTATTATATAATTTTTAGAACATAATTTAAATTATTCTGTCAGAGTAGTTATTTAATATAATGTATTCAATATAAAACCATAATTCAAATCTGTGACAATTAAAATTGTTTGGAAGAACTTTCTGTTCAAATTCTAAATGAAGTAACTTACAACTGATGCACACTCTTGTGATAAAAACAGACAAATCTAGTTTTCCCAACACCCTTTACCATGGAGTACTATTCAGCTGTAAGAAACAATGGTGATCTAGCACCTCTTGTATTTTCCTGGATAAAGCTTGAACCCATTCTACTAAGTGAAGTATCCCAAGAATAGAAAGATAAGCACCGCATGTACTCACCAGCAAATTGGTTTTAACTGATCAACACTTAAGTGCACATATAGGAATAACATTCATCGGGCATTGGGCAGATGGAGGGGGGAGGGGATGGGTATGTACGTACATAATGAATGTGATGCACACCATCTGGGGGATGGACACATTTGAAGCTCTGACTCAGGAGGGAAGAGGAGACAAGGACAATATAAGTAACCTAAATATCTGTACCCTCATAATACGCTGAGATAAAAAAACAACAACATTATTCCAGTTACAAACCACTTAAGTATGTATAACTAGCATTATCAAAGATAATAGATTTGGTTTTGTAAATATAAAATAAAACAAAAACATGTATAAAATGAGTGTCAATGCTATACAGCCCACCATTTTTTATAAGTAACTTTCCCTTAGCAGGAATAATTCTGTATTCCATGGATGTTCATTGTACTTAATATGATGAAATAAAAGGAAAAAAAAAGACTCATGTTATGAATAAACACAGAATTTATCAGTCTTAAAAAAAACAGACAAATTAAAATACCAAAGAAAAACTCATATTGGAAACATTATTCAAACTAAAACTGGAAGATTTCCAAGGTTTCAGATTTTTGGCTCAGAGTTCTCCTTAATACTTAGAGTTTGGGTTGCAGAAATCTGTAGGTTTATTAGCTCAAGGAGTCAGTGCATTTTGGTTTGATAGAAGAAAATAGGAATTGGGGGAGGGATTTTGGAACAGAAAGAAGTCCTACAAGGGGTGACCCCCAAAATATGCTAATAAAATCCACTCAACTCCTTCACTAAACACATAATTGTACAAGTGCAGAGGAGCACTGAAAGAGCCCCAATGAACAGGGGACACATGAGAAGCTGATAGAACTGAGTGGAATTTCAATGATTGCCCAACACAGTGGGGAGTCTGGAGTTTGGGACCAGTCATGTGAACGGAGTTTAAAAGAAAAATCATTCTTCAGAGGAACATCACAGAATACAGAGTTTCTAAAAATGTCATATATCATATCCAGTATTCAATTTAAAAAATCACTAAACATGTATAAAAGGAGGAAATGCAAAACAAATTTTATGAAGCAAACAATAGAAACTGATATGCAGGTGAACCAGATGTTGCAATTAACAGTCAATGAATTTAAAGCAACTACTATAAACCTGTTCAAAAAGATATCCACATAATGATCGTACAGAGAGTATCAGCTGAGAAAAAGAGACTGTAAAATATAACAAAAATTCTATAGCTACAATGTATAACAAATGAAATATTTTCTGATTGAATTAAATAGCATATTAAAGATGACAAAAAAACATGTCAACAACTGGAAGAGACTGAGCAACACCTAAGTGGACACATAGGTACTACAGTAATAGGGTATTGGGCAGGTGGGAGTGGGGAGGGTATATACATATATAACGAGTGAGATGTGCATCATCTGGGGATGGTCATGCTGGAGACTCAGACTTGTGGGGGGAGGGGGGAATAGGCATTTATTGAAACATTAAAATCTGTACCCCAATAATATGCCAAAATAAAAAAAAAAGGAAAAAAAAAAGAACTGGAAGAGAGATCACCAGATATTATCCAATTTGAAGAAACACCCTTCTCCAAAAAATTAATGAAAAATAAAGTTTAAAAGATCTTGTGATAATATTAAGCTTCCTAACTTATGATGATTATTAATATTTTGAACTGAATGAAAATAAAATTACAACATATTGACGTTAAGGGACACAGATAAAGTAGTACTTAGAGAGAAATTTATAGCATTAAATGCTTTTAAGAGACAATGAAAGTCTCATATTGTTAACCAAGTTTCCACTGAAGAAAATATAACAAGGAATGGAAAATTAAACATAAAACAATGTTGGAGGAAAATAATTAAGACAAGAGAAGAAATAAAAAATACAACATAAACATAATTTGAGAAAATTGATAAACCAGAAGCTAATTTTTTAATTTCAAAATATTAAGGACGGCCGGGCGCGGTGGCTCACGCCTGTAATCCTAGCACTCTGGGAGGCCGAGGCAGGTGGATCGCTCAAGGTCAGGAATTCAAAACCAGCCTGAGCGAGACCCTGCCTCTACTAAAAATAGAAAGAAACTAATTGACCAACTAAAAATATATATACAAAAAATTAGCTGGGCATGGTGTCACATGCCTGTAGTCCCAGCTGCTCAGGAGGCTGAGGCAGTAGGATCGCTTGAGCCCAGGAGATTGAGGTTGCTGTGAGCTAGGCTGATGCCACAGCACTCACTCCAGCCTGGGAAACAAAATGAGATTCTGTCTCAAAAAAAAAAAATTAAAAAAAATATTAAGGGGGTACAGATATTTTTGATACATGGTTTGAGTCAGGGCTATAAATGTGCCCATCTCCTGAATAGTGTTGATTGTATTTATTAGATGGGTTTTTGCCCTTTCCCTCCTCCACCCTGCTTGATTGCCAATGACTTTTACTTTCCTCTGTGTATTTGTGTGCCCATTGGTTAGTTCCAATTTATTAGAGAGTGCATGTGGAGTCTGTTAAGATATCTTGAGATACTTTCTTTAGGATAATGGTCTCCAGTTCCTCCCAAATGGCTGCAAAAGGCATTAATTCATCCTTTTTAATGACTGAATAGTACTCCATTGTATGTGTGTGTGTACATACATATACCACAGTTTGTTAATACACTCATGAATTAGTGAGCACAACAGTTGATTCCACATCTTTGCAATGGTGAATTGTGCTACAATAAACATTTGAGTGCGGGTGTGTTTTTGATAAAATGACTTCTTTTCTTTCAGGTAGATACCCAGTAGTGAGATTGCTGGATGGAATGGTAGATCTACTTTTATTTCTTTGAGAAATCTCCATACTGTTTTCCATAGGGTTTTTCTAATTTGCAGTCCCACCAACAGTGTATAAACTCCCCTTTCTCTCTGCATCTATGACAGCATCTGCTGTTTTTGGACTTTTAATAAAAGCCATTCTAATAGGAATAAGGTGGTATTTTATGGTGACTTTAATGTGCATTTCCCTGATGATTATGTTTATTAGCCATTTGTCTATCTACTTTTGGAAAACTTCTATTCATGTCTTTTGCCTATTTTTTAATGGCATTGTTAATTTTGTTCTTGCTGATTTGTTTGAGTTCCTTGTAGATTCTAGTTATTAGCCCTTTATTGGATGTGTAGATTGTGAATATTTTCTCCTATCTGTAGGTTGTCTATTTGCTTTGTTGATTATTTCCTTAGCTGTGCAGAAGCCTTTTAATTTAATCAAGCCCCATTTATCTATTTTTGTTGACACTGGAATTGCCATTGGGGCCTTAGTCACAAATTCTTTGCCTAGACTGATATCTAGAAGAGTTTTTCCTACAATTTTTTCTAGAATTATTATGGTTTCATGCCTTGCATTTAAGTCTTTTATCCATCTTGAATTAATTATTGTGAATGTCGATAGATAGGTGTCCTGTTTCATTCTTCTGCATGTGGCTATCCATTTTTCACAGCACCATTTATTGTATAGGGCTTCTTTTCTCCAGTGTGTGTTGTTTGATTTTCCAAAGATCAGTTGGCTGTAGGTTAGATGGTTTTATATCTGGATTCTCTATTCTGTTCCATTGATCTATGTCGCTATTTTTTTTTTTTTTTTTTGAGACAGAGTCTCGCTTTGTTGCCCAGGCTAGAGTGAGTGCCGTGGCGTCAGCCTAGCTCACAGCAACCTCAAACTCCTGAGCTCGAGCAATCCTGCTGCCTCAGCCTCCCGAGTAGCTGGGACTACAGGCGTGCGCCACCATGCCCGGCTAATTTTTTTTTTTATATATATATTAGTTGGCCAATTAATTTCTTTCTATTTTTATAGTAGAGATGGGGTCTCGCTCAGGCTGGTTTTGAACTCCTGACCTTGAGCAATCCGCCCGCCTCGGCCTCCCAGAGTGCTAGGATTACAGGCGTGAGCCACCGCGCCCGGCCCTATGTCGCTATTTTTGTACCAATATAATGCTCTTTTGGTTACTATGGCCTTGTAGTTAGCTTGAAGTCTGGTAATGTGATGTCTCCAGATTTGTTCTTTCTGCTTAAGATTGCCAAAAGCTAATTTTTGAAAAGATAAATGACATCTATAAACCCCTAGGCAGACTGACCCCCCCAAAAAAGGAAAATCATAAACAAAGAAGTAGATATAACTATAAACTCCACAGACATTTAAAGGACGTAACATCTGTCAGAGGTCAACTCTTAGTAGTTTTTTCTTTTTTACTATCCCTGGTAAAATTCTCTTGTAAAAATGTACCAGTTTATTTATTCATGAAGGGGGGGAGTATCTTGGTTGCCTCCAGTTTGGGACAATTATAACAACTAAAGCTACTATAGACATTAATTTATTATTATTAATAATTTACCATATTAGTGCCATATTAATAATTTACCATATTATTATTATTAAACTTTTTGCATCTATGTTCATGAGGGATATTGTGCTGCCATAAACATTCAAGTGCAATGTCTTTTTTATGGAACGTCTTTTTTTTCTTTGGGTAGATGCCTAGTAGTAGGATTGCTGGAGCAAATAATGTTTCTATTTTTAGCTCTTTGAGATATCTCCAAATTACTTTCCATGGAGTTGTACTAATTTTCAGTCCCAGCAACAGTGTGCATGTTCCTGTCTCTCCATATCCATGCCAGCATTTTCTGTTTTGAGGGTTTTTGATAAAGGTCATTCTTACAAGAGTTAGGTGATATCTCATTGAAGTTTTGATTTGCATAACCCTGATGATTAGAGATGCTGAGCACTTTTTTATGTTTGCTGGCCATTATTCTGTCTTCTTTTGAAAAGTTTATGTTCATGTCCTTTGCCCACTTTTTAATGTGGTTATTAAATTTTTTCTTGTTAATTTTCTTAACTTCTATATAGATTCTTATTATCAGCCCTTTGTGGAATGTGTAACATGCAAATATTTTCTCCCATTCTGTAGGTTGTCTGTTTACTCTAATGACAATTTCCTTTGCTGTGCAGAAGCTTTTTAATTTGATCAGATCCCATTTATTTATTTTGGTTGTTGCTGTGATTGCCTTCATAAATTCTTCATAAATTCTTTGTCTAGGCCAATGTCTATTAGAGTTTTTCCAATATTTCCTTCTAGAATTCTTAAAGTTTCATGCATTAGGTTTAAATCTGTTATCCACTGTGAATTGATTTTTGTGAGAGGTGAGAGATGTGTATCAGGTTTAAATCTGCTGCACTGGTTATCCAGTTTCCACAGCACCATTTGTTGAATAAAGATTATTTTCTCTAGTGTAGGTTTTTGTGTGTATGTTTGTTTTGTGTGTATGTTTGTCAAAGATTAGCTGGCTATATGAGGATAGCTTTATATCTGGGTTCTCGGTCCTATTTCAAAGGCCTGTATCTCTGTTTTTGTGCCAGTACCATGTTGTTTTGGTTACTATAGCCCTGCATTATAATTTGAAGTCAGGAAATGTGATTTCTCCAGATTTCTTCTTTTTGCTGAAGATTGCTTTGACTATTCGGATTTTAGTTGATTCCAAATGAAATTTAGGATTATTTTTTGTAGATCTGTGAAATATAATGTTGGTATTCTGATGGGGATTCCATTGAGTCTGTAAATCACTTTGGACAGTATGGACATTTTAATGATGTTGATTCTGCCAAATCGATGAGCAAGAGATATTTTCTCATTCGTTTGTGTCATCTATGATTTCTTTCCTCAATATTTTGCAGTACTACTTATAGAGATCTTTCACCTCCATGGTTAAGATTATTCTCAGGTATTTTATTTTATTTTTTTAGCTATTGTGAATGTTATTGAGATCTTGATTTGACTCTCAGCTTGACTGTTATTAGTATATAGAAATGCTACTTATTTGTGCACATTGATCTTGTAACCTGAGACTCAATTGAATTTATTTATCAATTCTAGGAATCTTTAAGGTTTGGTAGATACAAGAGTATATATTCAGAAAACAGAGATAGTTTGACCTCCTCTTTCTCAATGTGGATTCTTTTCCTCTAGTCCTGGGTCTTTCTAAAGGATAGAACATACATTAGGCCACAAAACACATCTAAAAAGTTTGAAGAAAAATTGAAATTATATCAAGTATTTTCTCTGAACACAATGGAATAAACCTAGAAATGCATAACAAGAGGATCTTTGGAAACAATACAACATATGAAAATTCAATAATATGCTCCATAATGACCAGTAGAAAAAAGAAGAAATTGGAAGGGAAATTAAAAAATTTCTTGAAACAAATGAAAATGTAAACACAACATATCAAAACATATGGGATGCAGCAAAGCAGTACCAAGAGAAAATTTGGAGCAATAAGTGCTAACGTTAAAAAGATAGAAAACTTCCAATAAACAACCTAAAAATGTATCTTAATGAACTAGAAAAACAAGAACAAATGAAACTCAAAATTAATGGAAGACAATAAATAGTAACGATTAGAGCAGAAATGAATAAATAGAACTGAAAGCAATACAAAATATGAAAAGTCCATTTTATGAAAAGAAAACCAAAATTGACAAAACTTTAGGCAGACCAAATAAGAAAAAAAAAGAATAATAAATAAATAGAATCATAGACTACAAAGCAGACATTACAGCCAATATTGGAGAAATTCAAGGGATCACTAGAGACTATTACTATCAACTTTATGACAATAAATTGAAAAACCTAGAGGAAATGGTTAAATTCCTAGATACATCTAACCTATAAATATTGAACCAGGAAGAAATCAAAAATCTCTATGAACCAATAACTAGTAATAGGAGAGAAGCATTAATAAAAATTATTCCATCAAAGAAAAGCCCAGGACCCAATGGCTTCATTGATGAATTCTACCAAGCATTCAAGGAGGAACTAATACCAATCCTACAAATCTATTTCATAAAATTGAGGAGGGAATACACCCAAATTCATTCTACAAGGCCAGTGTCTATGCTGACACCAAAACCAAATAAGACACAATAACAACAAAAAAAGAAAGTTATAGGTCATTTTGCTGATGAACATAGATAAAAAAATACTCAATAAAGTATTAGCAAACCAAATTCAAAAACACATTAAAAAGATTAGTCATTATGATCAAGTAGGATTCATCCAGAAATGAAAGAATGGTTCAACATATGCAAGTCAATTAATGTGATACATCATATCAACAGAACAAAAGACAAAATCATATGAATATTTTTGAAGCTGAGCCTTTAGTAAAATTCAGCATCCTTTCATGATAAAAGCTATCACAAAACTGGGTTTAGAAGGAAAATACTACAATAAAAGCTATATGTGAAAGACTCACAGTTAATATCATACTGAATGGAAATAAACAAAGCCTTTTCTCTGTTATGTGGAAAAAGAGAAGGATGCCCACTTTCATCTCAGTTATTCAACATAGTACTGGAAGTTCTAGCTAGAGAAATCAGACAAGAAAAAGAAATAAGGGACATCTAAATTGGAAGCAAAGAAGTCGAATTACCTCTGTTTGCAGATGATATATAGTCTTAGGCAAGACTCCACCAGAAAACTACTAGAAATGATAACTAAGTTCAGTAAAGTTGCAGGATGTCAAATCAAAATACAAAAATCTATAATGTTTTTATATGTCAACAGTGAAAAAATCTGAAAAAGAAATAAAGTAATCTGATTTACAATGGCTACGAATAAAATAAAATACCTATGAACAATCTTAATCATTGAAAAAGATACAAAAAATTGGAAAGATATTCCATACACATGGATTAGAATAATTAATATTGTTAAAATGTCTATATTCCCCAAAGCAATCTAGAATGCAACCCCTATCTAAATACCAGTGAAATTCGCTACAGATATAGAGAAAAAAATCCTATAATTGGATCCACAAAAGACCCAAACTGACCAAAGCCATTCTGAGGAAAAAGAACAAAACTGACGAAATCACATTACCTGACTTCAAATTTTATTATAGATATGTAGTAAACATAATGGCATGCAGTTGCCATAAAACAGACACACAGACCAATGCAACAGAGTAGAGAACCCAGAAATAAATCCACACACGTACAGTGAACTCATTTTCAACAAAGGAGCCAAAACATACATTTAGGAAAGGACAGTTTCTATAAATTGTGCAGGGAAAACTGGATTTCCATTTGAGAAGTATGAAACTAGACCTATATCTTTCACCATATGCAAAGATCAAATAAAAATGGATTAAAAATTTAAATATAAGACCTGAAAGTATGAAATTGCTGAAAGAAAACATTGGGGAAATATTCCAGGTCATGGTCTGGGAAATGATTTTTTGAGTAATACCTCAAAAACACAGGCAACTCAAGCAAAATTGGACGAATGAGATCACATCAAACTAAAAAGCTTCTGTACAGCAAAGGAAATAATGAACAAAGTAAAGAGACAAGCCACAGAATGGTAGAAAATACTTGCAACTACCCATTTGACAAGGGATTTAATACTAGAATATAAGGAGCTCAAACAACTCAATGAGAAAAAAATCAAATAATCCAGTTTAAAAAATAGGCATGAATAGACATTTCTCAGAAGGCATATTAATACAATTGTCCAACAGATATATGGAAAAATGCTCAACATCATTAGTCATCAGATAAATGTAAATCAAAACTACAATGAGATATCATCTCACTGCAGATAAAATGGCTTTTATCTGAAACACAAGCCATAACGAATGCTGGTGAGGATGTGGAGAAAGGGGAATATTCATACACTGCTGGTGGGAATGTAAATTAGTACAACCACTATGGAGTACACTGTGGTAGTTCCTAAAAACTTAAAATATAAGTGCCATATGATCTAGCAATCCCACTGCTGGGAATATGTCCAAAGGAGAGGAATTCAGTATATTGAAAAGATAGTTGCACTCTCATGTTTATCACTGCACTATTCACAATGGCCGACATTTGGAATCAACCTAAGTGTCCATCAACTGATGAATGAGTAAAGAAAATGTGGTATATATACACAATGGGATATTCAGCCACAAAAAAGAATAAAATCTTATCATTTCCAACAACATGGATGGAAGAGGATAATGTTATGTTAAGTGAAATAAGCCCTGCACAGAGAGACAAATTTCACATGTTCTCACTCATATGTAGCAGCTAAAATTTAAAACAATAGCTCTCGTGGAAACAGAGAGTAGGATGACTATTACCAAAGTCTGGCAAGTGTAATGGGGAGGGGGAGATTAACTGGGGATGGGAAGTGGGTGTGAAAATATAGTTAGATAGAATTCACAAGATCTAATATTGGATATCCCAAAAGTGTAACTATAGTCAACAGTGAGTTTTTATATACTTTTAAATAGCTAAAAGTGTGGGATTAGTATATTCCTAACAAAACGAAATGAAAAAATGCTTGAGGTGATGGATAACCCAATTACTCTGTTTTGATTGTTCACATTGTATGCCTGTGTCAAAACATCACATATACCCTGTAAATATGTATAACTATTATGTTTCCATGATAATTAAAAATTAAAAGTTTAAAATGAAACCTCAGAGGGAGGAGGGGCCCCTGGGAAGAACTAAGCATCCAGGAAGTAGAGTTGGAGGGAGACTCACATTTCAGTGTATATTCTTCTGCGCCTTTTTAATTTTGAGCAGGTGCATATAATACCTACCCCAAAATAAATATTTTTAAACCACACAAAAAATTATGACAGTGCTAAAAAATTCATGTTGCCATAACATCATAGCACAATGCATTATTTATGTGTCTGTGGAGATGCTGGTTAAACAAACCTACTGTGCTGCTACTGATATAAAAGAATACAGTACATAATACTTGATAATGATCAATAACAATACTACTGGTTGCTCCTTTATGTATTTATGAAATTATACATTTTACTGTCATTATAGAGTACAAAATGTTACTAAGCTAAGGTCAATTTTTTTTTTTTTGAGACAGAATCTCACTCTGTTGCCCAGGCTAGAGTGCCGTGGCATCAGCCTAGCTCACAGCAACCTCAAACTCCTGGGCTCAAGCAATCCTTCTACCTCAGCCTCCTGAGTAGCTGGGACTACAAGCATGTGCTACCATGCCCAGCTAATATTTTTCTATATATTTTTAGTTGGCCAATTAATTTCTTTCTATTTTTTAGTAGAGACAGGGTCTTGCTCTTGCTCAGGCTGGTTTTGAACTCCTGACCTTGAGCGATCCCCCTGCCTCGGCCTTCCAAAGTGCTAGGATTACAGGCATGAGCCACCGCGCCCAGTCTAAGGTCAATTTTTTACTGAAGAAAAAATTTATTAGTAAATTTAGTGTACTCTGGTTTCTCTTCAAAATGAACAAATCTTTCGCCTTTTACTAAAGATTTCTGTGGAGAGAGATAGTTATGAGTTGGTAACCAAGTTTTTTGACATCTTGCTTAGGCAAGGCTAAGTATAAAAATATAATAATAAATAAGTAAATTTAGTGTAGTCTAAGTGTACAATGGTTATAAAGTCTATAGTAGGGTACTGTAATATCCTAGGCCTTCACATTCATTCACATTTAGTGAATGTGACTCATCCATAGAAGCTTCTAGTCCTGCAAGCTTTTTTCATGGTAATTACCTTATACAGGTATATCATTTTTCATCACTTAATCTGTAATTTTATTGGACTTTTTATGTTTATATTTGTTTAGATAAGCAAATACATATCATGGTGTTACAATTTTCTACAATATTCAGTACAGTTATAAGCTCTGCAGGTTTGTAGTCTAGGAGCAATAGGCTAAACGAAATAGCCTAAGTGTATGGTACACTATATCACATAGGTATTTATAACTATACTCTATGATGTTAACATGATTGTGAAATAGCCTAATAGCATTTCTCAGAGCATATCCCTCTTATTAAGTGAGACATGACTGTATAATGTTATGTAATTGAAAACACCAAGTGGATATTTTTAGGAATAATAAACATCGGCATCACAAATTTAAAAAAGGAACGTTAGTTAACGTGACATTATTTGGCATACTTAATGAATTATTTTGTTGTTTTAATTTTATAATGTAGCTAATAGGAAAGATCATTAAATTTATGAGAATGTAATAAATATGTACACCTGTTTATTTCATAAGCTAGAAATACGTATAGCGTGCACACAAGCATATATCCATATAAGATTATTAATTTAGCTTATGAAAATAAATTAAAATATAATGAACACAAACACACATATAGCTAACCAACATTATCCATTCTTGGAAGGCTCAAATATTAGTAGAGATTTCAGGAACATAAATTAGATTTAAATTCCATTTTCCTAGATTAGAAAGTTATGGATTTGGGTTTTTCTGAACTCAATCTTCAAATGGTTGTATGGAAGTGAATATTCTTCGGAGTTGCAAATAACTAAATATTCCCCCTTTTAGGATACAAGATGAGGAATGATGATAATATTTTCATTGGATAAAAACAAAATGATTTAAACTATTTCTCTTCTTTTAATTTCAAAATATTAAGGAACTACAACAGTTTTTGTTACCTGGATCATTTTATAAGGCTTAAGTCAGGGCTATTAGTGTGGCCAACACCCAACTAATATTCATTGTACCTGTCCAGGAGGTTTTAACCCCTCCTCTCTTCCCTCTCCCCCTTCTTGATTTCCAATGACTTTGACTTCACTCTGTGCCCATGTGTGCCCATGGATTACTTCCAAATTATTTAAGAGTATATGTGGTATTTGATTTTGCATTCCTGAGATACTAGATTTAGGATAATGGCCTCTAGCTCCATCCTAGTGGCTCCAAAAGACATTAATTTATTCCTTTTACAGCTGAGTAGAAATTCATGAGTTTTGTGTGTATGTTAATATATGCATCACTTGGTAGTCACTTAGGTTGATTCCACATCTTTGCAATTGTGAATTGTGCTGCAATAAACATTTAAGTGTCGGTGTCTTTTAGACGAAATGACTTCTTTTCCTTGGGGAAGATGCCCAGGATGGCACTGCTGGGTGGAGTGGTAAGTCTACATTTATCTCTTGGGGGAATCTCCATACTGTTTTCCATAGAGGCTGTACTAATTTGCAGTTTCACCAACAGTGTATAAGGGTTTCTTTCTCTCTGCATCCACATCAGCATCTATTGTCTTTTGATTTTTCAATAATAGCCATTCTGACAGGAGTAAGGTGGTATCTCATTAAGGTGGTTTTAATTTGCATTTCCTGGTGATCAGTGATGTTGAACATTTCTTCACATGTATGTTGGCCATTTGTCTATCTCCTTTTGCAAAACTGATCTTCATATTTTCAGTCCACTTTTTAATGGAATTCTTTGTTTTTACTTGCTGATTTGTTTGATCTTTGTAGATCTGGATATTAGTCCTTTATGAGATATACCGTTTGTGAATATTTTTTCCCACTCTGTAGTTTATCTCTTTACTCTGTTGATTATTCCCTTGGCTGAAGCCTTTTAATTTAATCAAGTCTTATCTATCTATCTATCTATCTATATTTATTTATTTATTTATCAGTGCTATTACTGCCTCTGGGATCTTAGTCATAAATCTTTGCCTAGGCCAGTATCTAGAAGAGTTTTCCAAACATTTTCTTTGAGAATTTTTATGGTTTCATGTCTTACATTTAGGTCTTCTATCCACCCTGAATTAATTTTTGTATATGACAAGAGATAGTGGTCCTGTTTCATTCTTCTACAAGTGCCTGTCCTGTGTTCCCAGTACAATTTATTGAATAGGGCTTCCTATCCCCAGTGTTTGTTGTTGTCTTATTTGTCAATGATCAGTTTTTTATAGTAGATAGTTTTCTATCTGGGTTCTCTATTCTGTTCTGTTGGTCTATGTCTATATTTTTATACCAATACCATGATCTTTGGATTACTATATCCTCATAGTATAATTTGAAATCTGATTATGTGAAGCTTCCATATTTCTTCCTTTTACTTAATTGCTTTGGCTATTCAGGCTGTTTTTTGGTTCAAAATGAAGCATAGATATTTTTACCAGATTTGTGAAATATGATGTTGGTATTTTGATGGGGCTTGCACTGAATCTGTAACTGACTTTGGGCAGTGTGGATATTTTAACAACATTGATTCTACAAATCCATGAGCATGGTATGTTTTTCCATTACTTTGTGCCATCTGTGATTTCTTTCATCAGTGTTTCATAGTTCTCCTTATAGAGATTATTCACTCTCTTGGCCAAATATGTTTCTAAGTATTTAATTTTCTTTGTAGCTATTCTGAATGGTATTGAGTCCTTGATTTGCTTCTCTGTTTCACTGTTATTAGTATATAGAAATGCTACTGATTTGTGTACATTGATTTTGTAACCTGAGACTTTCCTGGAGAAAGTCAATTCTAGGATACTTTTGTTGGAGTCTTTAGGATTCTCTAGATATAAGATCATATCATTAGTGAAAAGTGATAGTTTGACCAGCTCTTTCCTGATTTGGATATCCTGTATTTCTTTCTCTTGCCTCATTGCTCTGGCTAGAACCTTCAGTTCTATATTGAATAGACTTGGTGACAGCATACATGATTTTTTTCTTCCAGTTCTTAGCATGAATTCTTTCAACTTTTCCCCATTCAGTAGGATGTTGGCTGTGAGTTTGTCACAGATGGCTTTTATAATTTTGTGTTTGTTTTGACTTCTGTTTATGTCGTGATTCACATTTATTGATTTACATATGTTGAACCATCCTTATATCCCTGGGATGAAGCCCACTTGGTCTTGCTAAATTATGTTTTTGATGTGCTGGTTTGCTGGCATTTTGTTAAGAAGTTTTGCATTTATGTTCTTAAGGGTTATTAGTCTGTAGTTTTCTTTTTTTGTTGTGTCATTTCCTGCTTTGGTGTCAAGGTGATACTGGCTTCATAGAATGATTTAGGAAGGATTATCTCCTTCTTGATATTATGGAAAAATTTCTGTAGGATGGGTACAAGTTCTTCCTTACAGATTTAGTAGAATTTGACTGTGAATCCATCTAGTCTGGGGCCTTTTGTTGGTTGAGAGATTTTTTATTACTGCTTCAATCTCATTTCTCATTGTTTATCTGCTCAGGGGTTCTGTTTCTTCCTGATTAAGTTTTGGGAGATTGTGTGCTTCCAGGAATTTGTCCATTTCTTCTACATTTTCTAGTTTATGTGGGTAGAGATTTTCGTAGTATTCATGGATGATGTTTTGTGTTTGGTATAATATCAGTTGTTATGTCTCCTTTTTCATTTTGATTGAGCCTATTTGAGTCCTTTGTCTTCCTGGCTAATCTATCAAGAGGTCTAATGATTTTGTTTATGTGTTCAAAGAACAAAGTTTTTGTTTCATTGATGCTTTATGTTTTTTGTTTGTTTTTTTATTTAATTTCTTTCTTCTCTGAGCTTTATTATTTGTTTTCATCTACTGGCTTTGGGTTAGGTTTGCTTTTCCTTCTCTAGGTCTTTGAGATGTGACATTAGATTGTTATTTTGTGAGCTTTATGTCTTTTTGATGTAAGCATTTAAGGCTATGAATTTTCCTCTTAGGAATGGTATTGCTATATCCCATAGACTTTGATAGCTTGTGTCCCCTTTGTCTCACTAACTCTCCTACTTAGTGAGAAGAAGGGGAGGTCCCTTTATGGCACTTCTGTGTCTTACTCTTGAATGTTGACTTTGCAGGGGAGAGGCGGTTCCCTGAAAGCCTGTAGTGCTGCCCTTCTGTTTTGACTGATTCCCCTGTGATTGTCACAGTTCAAGCAGTTGCTAAATGATACTGGTGCAAAGTGATGGGTTATTACCCAGATTACTGTTGGAAGCTAGAGTTGGAGGTTGGGTTAGACCCTCTCCTCAGAGTCTAGTGTTGTGGGAGATTGCTCTACCCAGCTTTTTCTGCAGAGGTCACACTGGCAGCCTGAATGATGCTATCTAGGTAGTGGTTGTGGGTATCTGCCTTGTGTGCATTTGCTTGAACCAGGTCCAGGTGTAATAGTGGCTCTGGTATGGGGGTCTCTTGCGGACCTTGGGGGCTTCAGTTGGTTCCACTGGACCAGTAGCAGTGGTGGAGCCTCAAGGGTGGGGTCTCATCCAGGCACAATGCTGGATTCTCGGGGCTGGAATCCTGGGCTCAATGGTGCTCAGGAGACACCAGGGCCGAGCCATGGTCCTGTGTCCATGCTGGAGCTTCAGGCGGGGATAGAAGTGTTCCCGTGGAAGGGCAGGAAGCTGTGTGGGTGGGGTCTCCAGGTCAGACCACAGAGAGGGAACCACAGGGGTTGGGACCCACAGCAAGGACATGGATCCTGGGCATAGGGATTGAGGATGCGGAGCCTCGTGGTTGGGTGCAGTTTTAGCAGCCGGGAACCACAGAGGTGAGGCCTCACTGGCATGAGGCTGTTCTCAAGCGTGGACACCATGGATGCTGAGCTGCGCATGTGGGTAGCAGCATCAGCAACATGAGAACGATGGAATTTGATCTGCATGGGCTGGGCAGCAGTGTCCAGGTTGCAGGGAGTGGCGGGCTGTGGTCTAGTGCCAACAGGTGGCCTGGGTTCCACAGCTGTACTCGTTCAGCTAAGGCTGCAGTCTGAGGCTTCCCAGGTGGTGTCTGTGGTGCTTGAGGTGTCTCCTCTGCTCAGATCCCGCGCTGGCCGGGCAGAGTGCTCACTCCCAGTCACAAGGCACGGCTCTGGGGAGCAGCCCCTCTGCCCACTCAGTCTGTAGCCCTGCAGGAATGATGCGAAGGCTGTTGCAGCAAAGCAAGCCCCATGCAGACCTGGCACCCTGCACCTGAGAGCTCAGAGTGGCATCAGCTGCAGAAACCTGGGATTGGAAACCAACAGATCCCTTCTGTGATCACTGTCCAGTACAACGTCTGCGCTGACTCCATGCGGCTCCTCGTCAGTCCAGAGGTCTGCGGTGCTGGAGGGGTCCACCTCACAACTCCGGTCGCCATGCCTGTGCGATGGACGTGGAGTCCCAGAGTTCTCTTCTGTCCTTCTTCAGGTATAGATGCCACCCCAAATTCCCTTTGATCTCGCCAAGTGAATTGCCCCTTCACCTTCTTCTGCACTCTGAATATTACCCCGGAGTTTTACAACGTTCTTTCCAAGAAGAACCTGCCTTTACCTTTCAATCCTCTCCTTGAGAGCGTGTGCCACTGTTTCTAGGCTTTCATCTTGCCCCGCTCCCTCTTAAAGTTTTTTTTTTTTTTTTTTTTTTGAGACAGACTGTCGCTTTGTTGCCCAGACTAGAGTGCCTTGTGGTCAGTCTAGCTCACAGCAACCTCAAACTCCTGGGCTCAAGCAATCCTCCTGCCTCAGCCTCCCGAGTAGCTGGGACTACAGGCATGCGCCACCATGCCTGGCTAATTTTTTCTATATATATTAGTTGACCAATTAATTTCTTTCTATTTATAGTAGAGACGGGGTCTCTTGCTCAGGCTGGTTTCGAACTCCTGACCTTGAGCAATCCACCCGCCTTGGCCTCCTAGAGTGCTAGGATTACAGGCGTGAGCCACCGGGCAGGCCTAAAGTCTTTCTTTTGATGTTCATGTGTCCTGTAACTTTTGTGTTAAATGTCTACTTACTTAGTCCTCACTATTTTTTAGTTAGGGGAATTATTATTATTTTTTTATTATTTCCCTTCCCCTACTTTGTTTGACTAAGACTTTAATCATTTACAACAAATATTTCTATTCAAATACAGTTAGTCATGGTGGGGAATGAATCAATGAGCACTCTAATGAATAGTGATTTAATATTTCAATCTCTGGAATGCCGATATATTTAAAATTGATTAATATTTTCAGAGACATTTATTTTTATTAAGGGAAATTCAAAGATTAAATAATTTGATTAAAAAATAAAATGAAATACAAGAATTAAGGCAGAACAATTGAGAAGATAAATTTGGCATGATAGATTTTGTGCCAGCTGCAATAAGTTGACACTGTGTTCATTTCTCAGAATAATTAATGACAAATATCAGTAAATATCTCTTGATAACATTGCTATGAGTTTCATAATTATTTCCATCATAAAACAAATTACATGATATGGATTTGAAAAAAAGAAGAATGTAATGTTAAGATTTATCAACTATTTATTAGTCTAGACTATTTATTAGTCTAAAAGTGGGCCTTAAACATCCAAGACACACTTAAGACTTAAGTTGGCATATTTGTGATTGAGATTTAAAAAGTTAATTGCATGGGTGGTCAAGTATCTATCCCACTATATCTCGTAGAATATGAAAGCAGCTTCTCAGAGACACTTAAAATGCACAATCTAAAGGACACACTTTAGAATTCTACTTTGTCCTTGCAATAGGAGCCCAAAGTCTCCTATATTCTGGAGGTGTGTGATGAGATAAACTGATTTCAAAGTAGCCCATGTGTGAGAATTTCCTGTTCAGACCTTCAGTGACACAGTGATGAGAAATCTACTTTTTCCACTCTTGCCTCACTCTGAGCCTTCACAGGGCACTCTTGAAGGTCACAGACATTGCTTGTTCTTGTCTTGGATTTATGCCTTGAAATTTTACATTTTACTTCCTAGCTACCACAGGCCTTTTTAGGAGAGTAACCTGGCTGCTGCACTAAAGGATGCATGACTTCTGGGGATAGAAGGTATGTCTGGATACTCTCCACCTCTCTATTAGCCTACCTCATTTACTGGAAGATACCAAGTACTAAGTGCAAAGCAACCGAGGTACAATTAATCTGCAAGAAAATCAATGTGGAAATTAATTTCTTAGTTTGTATAAATCAGGGCAAAAACCTAAAATATGAAATATGATGGAGGATTTCCTAAGTTTGTAAATTTTTGCCTCTGGAGACCTATTTAAGGACATATACATATATCTGCATAGTTAGCACACATAATTTAACTGACACAAATAAACATCATGAAAATGAACAATTAATTTTGGATTAGTAATCATATATTCTATACTGTTGAATAATGACATAATAATATATATGTAGTTTAGCCATTATAAAAGATTATTAAAAGGAATTACTTTATAGATGAAAGCCAAACATAATTCCTCAGGTTTATTAAAAGAAAGCATTTTTAATTTTTAATTAAAATCAGGGTAAGGTAAATTTTATAGAATGCTGAACTTACTTATAATCAAAAGACTTTTAAAAATTTATCAAATAGTGCAAGAAAAATGTACCACACTGACATAAAGACTTGTCTAATGATTTATTTTTCATGGTCTAACTGATATGAATCAGATACAATAACATAGCAATTGTGAATAAAATTAAAATTAAAATAGTTAATATTTGTAGAGAACTTTAGGGGCCAGTTTGAGTTGTAGAAGTTTTACATACATTATATTTTGTATTTTCTTATTCCCACTTTAGATTAGCAGCCTAGGTTATTAGATACTAAGTAATTTCTTAAAGGTCACAAATTATGAATTGCAAAGCCAAAATTAAGTCTAGATATCACTTACTCCAGAGCCCATTGGCTGAAATATTACATTAAATTATTTAAATTATTACAAATGCTCACACAACTGAAGTGACCTCTATTGATGTTAACAAACATAATATCTTTCTGGAAGTATGAAACGAAAGTGTTCTTCCATAAACACTTTACATTTTGTTTGTAATTTTATGGTTTTATATTTTAGCATTAGAATAAATTGCCCATGCTTCTGTAAATAAGATTAAAAAATTTTGTAGTGTTTCTAATACTGTTTGGGTTATGAATAAGTTTGTGTCACGTACATTTTCCAACATATAAAATATTCTAAAGAGTTTAATGATTTCTCAGAACCTTAAGCCATTTAAACAAAAGAACACTTAATAACCCTGAATCCATTTTAATAAATAAGTGTAAACTACAAAATAAAAGTAATTTAGGGTAAGACAATAAGATATATGCCAACTTTCCTATTCTTCATTTTAAGATCACTCAGTCTTTAACCATTGTTGGCCTTCAAAATTATCATAAATGAGTGTATATGTTTAATACAACATTTTTATTTTTGATACAGCAATTGTATTGGTTTTAAAATATATCTTTTGAATCAGACTTTAATAAATATGTTTTTATCCATGGACTTCTTTATTCCTTGCTAATTTATTTGTTTTCATTGGTCTAGCAATAGTATTTTCAAAACTGTAGAAAATCTTTTTTTTTTGTCAACACAGGAAAATCTTTCAAAAAAACATTTTAGTCTAAGACACTTGTTTAAGTTCTAAGGAAATTCGAAAGAGAACTTCAGACTCTTTAATGCAAAATGAGAACCAATATGCACACTATCCCTCATCCATTTTGACTGCACTCGGGATCTTGACATTATACAAACCATTTATTAATTTCTTAAGTTCACGTTATCACAGAGCACGGTCTGACATCACACAGCAGCAGAGATGGATAACCAAAGAGTAATCTACTCTGAAATGAATCTGGCCAAAAACTCAAAGAGGCAGCAAAGGAAATCTAAGGACACTAAGAGCTCCATTTCAGAAACCGAACAGGAAATAACCTATGCTGAATTAAACCTTCAAAATGCTGCCCAGGATCTTCAAGGAGATGACAGATCTTACCACTGCAAAGGTAAAGCACTTAATACCTCCTCAATACAAATGTTCTAGGATGTGCAGTTGGGGACAGGGGTGTGGGGAAAGAGTAGGGCATGCTCACATATTTTTATTCATGAAGATTAGAGTTCTAAGTTGAGACATGTTATTTTAATATGAAATATGCAGAATTATTTTACTCACACATTGTTGAAATTTGTAGTTTTTTCCACAAACTCATGGAATACTACATTTACTGAAAATGAAATAATATATTCTGAGAGAAACATTACTATGGTAGATGCAGGTTTCGGGTCCAAGTTTATGAGTCTCTGTTTATGTGGGGTGTCTTATATGTAAATATTCCAACCAACCTTCTCTGTCTCTCCTTTCTCAGTGTTTCTGTTTCTCTCCCTGCAGATTTACTGTTACCTCCAGAGAAGCTCATTGCTGGGATCCTGGGGATCATCTGTCTTGTCTTAATAATGTCCACCGTGGTAAAAAGTCTCGTCAGTCCCTGTAAGTAGGTTTTGGAAGAATAAAAGGAAACTTTTACACTTAATGATTGGAAGTACCTCCAAACATTGCATAATATCAAGGAATAGAATATACATTATAATGTATGTTTTGGACTTAATGAGGAATGGTTAATCTGAATTTTTCAAAAGTATAAATGAAAGAATAATTGTACAGAACCCTTGCTTTTAATTATATATATGTTTTCAAATTTTGTAACTCAAATACATGTTGTATAAGACTGAAAAATCTTACCAATAAATACAAATTAATTTTTGAAAGTGGATAAATTAAATATTTACTGCATTGTATTACATAAAGTAGACAGACATGGTGAAGTTTGGTTTTGTAGTCTTTGCAAGGATTTATTTCCCAAAACCTTCACTGCATTATTCATTTTTTCTTGCTGAAATGAATTTTACTTCATATAATTCTAATGCTAGGGGTACACTGAATTTCAAGAAAAAATTAAAATTATTGTGACTTATTTAGATACTAATTTTTAATAAGGATTACTTTAATTTTTCTAGCTACAGAAACAAAAAAGCAGAACAATACTCTCCAGATTGTAAGAACTCAGAAAGGTACTGATAGGGGTCATTTTTACTTTGTCTCGATCTTTGGCTGTGCAAAAGTGATAATATATTTTTTGGGGGAAATTACTTAAAATATTGGGCAATAAACATTCATAAATAAAGGTTATAGGAGAGTATGCCTTTTATTCACCAATAAGTAGAAATACTCATTTAAAATCACTCTACCTCTTTTTGCTATTAATATTTGACTCAAATTACTCTTGCTATCATATGATAACAGTTAAATAATTTTGCTATTCCAAAAAAGTGGTTTTATTCAGTGATTTTTCAGACGTGTTGCAGGGTGGATTTGTGTTTGATAATTTGCTTTATGTGGCAATATAATTAGGGGATGAGAGGCTGACCCTTTTCTGTGCATGTGTGTGTGCAAGTGGTTTTTCTTTGTATTTACCAGCTTTGAGGATACATAGACATGTACATATATTTTTACAACTTTTAAAATATGTAAATTAATTTTCATTTTAAAATTCATATTGTGTTTAGATAGTAATTCACAATTTTTCCTCAGCATATCATTGTGGTCGTTGTCCAGAGGAGTGGTTCACATATTCCACCAATTGTTATTACATTGGTAAGGAATCCAAAACTTGGGATGAGAGTGTGACGGCCTGTGCTTCTAACAACTCTAATCTGCTTTACATAGATAATGAAGAAGAGATGGTAAGATGTTAAAGGTTTCAAACACTTTATTAAAAGCTTCAAACACTTTATTAAAAGCTTCTATCTGATATTATACTTGTAGAATTCATCATATTCTTGTACACATTTGAGTTTAATTATTTTCAGATATGTACAATATTCTGTTGTTTGACTTCACAATAGTTTGTTTCCATTCGTACACTGCTAAAAAACATGTGATTATTACCGATTCTTGCTGTTCATGGAAAACAATGCTTCTATAAATGCTTCTATTCTATAACAAATTTTGCTATTTAATTGTACTACATATAAACAAATCATGATGGTGCAGATTTATCACAAAGTCAATGAACTCCCCATAATACAAGTTAGATCACAAAATAGGAGTTTCCAGCCCCAGCAGCCCTGCCCGTGTGCCCTCAACACTTCTCCCTCCTCCTCCTCAAACCACTGTCCTGACTTTTAATATTATAAATAAACCCTACCTCTTCTTGAATTTTCATAAATGGAGTCATATAGTATGCACATTTTTGTCTGTCTTCTTTCACGGCTATGTGGTATTTGTCCAATTCATTCGTATTAGTGCCTAAGTTCCAGAATTTATGGTTGTATTTAGGAAGGAGCAGCAGCTGTTTTGGACCACTGCTGTTCTACCGGTACCAAAATAGGCAAAATTGGGGGCTTAGCTAGCGAAAGAATGGTATGGTGCCCAGAAAACCGTATTGTTAGAGTACATATCATTTATTTCCTCAATAGCAAAACTTTTAGTTTCCTCCTAAACCCCGAATGCTGAGAAATGTAGTAGAAATATACATTGATTTAATATTAGTGTTGAGAGACATCTATGTACAGTGTCTGGAAATTTATTTATGTTCATGCTATATTTGCTTTGCCTACATGAGTAACTATTAAATTATGAATACATGGCTCATCATTATACTTATTATGTAAGAATAGGAATGAAACTTCTGAGTATAAATGTTTTAAGGTTCATTTTAAGGAAAAATTACAAATACTTGAGAGATGTTTTGGCCAAATGTTTTGGCCATAAAGTGGTTTTCAATCTTAATATATTGGTTAAATATTCATTTTGTTTATAATTATAGATCCAGTGTAAGAACATGCTACTTGCATATTAAAATTTTATGAAATCTTTAATAATTATTTAAATGTAAAACATTTATATTCCTGTAGATATTTCTGGGCTCCCTGCTACGTCAGTCATGGATTGGAGTTTTTCGTAACAGCAGTCATCACCCATGGGTGTCAATAAATGGCTCAACTTTCAAACTTCAGTAAGTTCCTTTGAATGGTGCTATATAGTAGAAAAAATATAAAAAGGAACAATTTAGAAGAATAATATAAGTGAGTTTAAGTTGAATTATAGACATAAAAGTATGTTGAAAGTTAGAGAAATGTTGATATAATATTAAGGAGTGAACCACAGCAGTCCCCCCTTATGCTGTTTTCACTTTCTGTAGTTTGAAGTAGCTGCAGTCAACCATGGTCATAAAATTTTGAAATGAAAATTCCAGGAAAAAAACCATTTTATGGGCTTTAAATTGCTCAGTGTTCTGAGTAGCATGATGAAATTTCATATTGTCCCATCTGTCTTGACTGGATGTGAATCATCTCTTTGACCAGCAGATCTACGTTGTAGAGGTGACTCACACTTTAGTTACTTAGTAGCCCTCTGGTGAGTAGCTCAATTGTCACAGTATCGCGGTGCTTGTGTCTAAGTACCTCTTATATTACTTAATAATAACCCAAAAGCCCAAGTATAGTGATGGTGGCATATTGCTATATTTGCTCTTTTGTATTATTAGTTATTGTTATTAATGTCTCCTTGTGCTTATTTTCTAAATTAAACGTTACCCCAGGTGTGTATATATAGAATGAAGGTAGTACATAAGAGGTTCATAGGTGGTTTCAGGCATCACTGGTGGGCTTGAAACACATCCCCTATAGACATGGAGGAGTGTTGTGTTCAGTTTTCATAATAACCAACTCTTACTAATGTTGTATTAAAATGACATTAACTGTTTTTATAAAATTCTTAAAGTACATGGAAAATGCTATTGTTTCATGTATTGTCCCCTTAACATATAATAGAAGTATGGATTTTTCTCCATTACAGAATATTAGAAATAGCAACTGGTAAACATAACTGTGCTATTCTACACTCAGATGGACTTCAATCAGAGGGATGTGGATCTTCGAAAAGATATCATTGTAAGCACAAGCTTTAGAAGTAAAGTGTCTGACTTTGGAGTTGGCCATGTAATTTTATATTTTGTGCAATGGAAATAATATTATGATTGCATAAGTCAAAATAATTGGTTTTTGTTTTCATAATGAAAAGATTTCCAAAAATAACATTTGTAGTATAATACACAAACCAGAAAGAACAGGATTTCATTGCTTTTGTGTCTGGCTCTTTTTGGTCATCACTGCGCTTGTGGCATTTAACCTTTCTAAAAGTCACATGCTATGTCAAGCTGCTTATATGGAATGTTAAAAATAAGTGAACCCTTAGAGATGTAATGTGGAATAGTGGTTGTCAAAGGCTAAGGAGTTTTTGGAATGAGAAATTACCACAAATTGCTACACTTTTTGTTTTTGGAGTCATGAAAATTTGCTGAATTTTGGAAGTGGTTTTTGTTGTAACTCTGTAAATATGTGAATATTTCCTGATTTATACACTTTAAATGAATGAAATTTATCCTATCTACATGACATCTCAATAAAAGATATCTGAAAACAACTTTCCTCGGATTATATTTGGAATTGTATTAATCTCTAAAGTCGTTTTTAAAGATTAGGCCTCTTTATAACATTGACTTTTCCGATGAATATCAATCTATGTCTGGAAATGTACTAGATTTTTTAGAATTTCTCTCTGTTATATTTTGTATTTTTTGGTATTGAAGTCATATAGAAATATAGATATTTCACACTTATGCTTTTATAAATAGCATCCCTATTTAAAAATTTCCTTTGGTTATATTTTTGGTGTAAATAAAAATATAATTGAGGTTTGCATGTTGATGTTATATACAGTTACTTCATCGATTTTATGTATTAATTCTACCACTTCAAGTATAGAATTTTCTGGATTTTTCTATATAAACTACTATTTTATCTGTAATAATCACACTTTTATTTTTTTTCCGGTTGCCGTAAATTTTTTCTTGATTTATTTTCAGTGTGTAGGTTTTTATTTTCAGTGTTGGAGAGCAGGTACAATTATGGTTGTATGTATATTACATGCCTTATTTTCTGTTTTTGATAGAAAGATTTCAACATTCATTAAACCTTCATTCATTTTTATGAAGGTTCTTATCATAAATTTGTCATATTCAAGCAATTTTATAAAATTCTCATTTTTCTAATAGATTTTGGTTTCAATCAATGTTACATTCAATATTTTTGCATTTATTGAAATGATATGTTTTCTTTGTATAATGTTTATAACCTAAATTACTTTTATTTCTTTAAATCTTAAACCAATCTTACAATGAGACAATATCATACTGGTCACTGCTTATTTCTCCTTTACAATAATTCAGTACATATATTATATTTAGAGTAAGATTTTTTTTTTGTCATCCATGTTCACAAGGAGATTCTATTGTGTTTTTATTCATTGATACATACTTGATAGTTCTTGCTATCAAGGCTACACTTGAAAGTGTTCCTTCATTTATAATCCAGAAGCCTTTGTGTACGAGCACTGTTTTGTTCTGAAATGTTATTATTCATTAGTGATGCAATCTGAGTTTGTAGAATATATTTGTAGGAATGTTTATACAACAAAGTCAATTTGTTCAATACATGTAGGGTTTACTCAGGTATGTTGTTTTACTACATTTTGGTAATTTGTAGATTTTAGGAATTTTTAATTTTAACTGGATATTAAATTGTATTTATAACATGGTTTCACTACTTGTTTGATTGATATCTGTAAAAATCGTAAGATATTCATACAGTTAATCTAGAAATAAAATATTTGTGCCTTCTCTGATTCTTTCTTAGATAGACTTTATCAATTTTATTAAGCGTTTCCAATGAAAATATCTTTGGCCTTGTTGATCCTCTCTACTTACTGTGTCTCTTGATTTATACTATGTCTTGTTTTGTTTTTTCTACTTGTATTTAATTTAATTTAATTTCAGCTTTTATCTTTTTGTATTTTTTTGATGCATGCTCAGATAATGCCATTTCTGATTTCATTTTGGGTAGTATAGGCATTTAAGGCAATCAGTTTTTCACAAGAAAGACCTTTGCTCTATTTTATTTGTAATTCACATAAAAAATTGTGACCATCCATTGTGGTAATTGCTTTGGCTCTTACTCTCCCAGCGATATATGACAGAATAAAAATCACGCAGATTTTCAAATATTTGGTTATGGACTTCTATTTAGATAGAGTGTAGTTATTTTCTGTGGAGCTGAAAATGTTCTACATGTCTGTCCAAATGTGTCTGATGTGACAGAGAAATTGATGTTAAGTGCTATTTATTAATATTTTTATTTATTACTAAAAGTGAGTAGCTACATATCACAGGTCCACTGGCCATGAATGGCTAGTGGCACTGTATTGAGAGCATGGTTCTATATTTTGTATTAACGTGCTTGGAAAATTCCCATGAGAACTTTAAGATATGAGTATTCTTTATTAGTGTGTGTAGGTGTGAGTGTGTGTGTGCACACATGAATATTTGTGATGGTTAATAGTCTAGTTTAAATCTTTCTATAGGTTCAATACTGTAGCTGTGTAATAAGCAGTGAGACACCATTCTTCATTACATGTTTATGATCTTTTATTCATTCACTTCTTTCAATTCAATGTTGAAATTGTATTATTAGGTACATACATATTTTAAAAGAAAATAACTAATTGTTTGAAAAGTAAATCAATCATTTTTAACACATTGACTGCCACACTAGAAAACACCTTTTTTCCTTGGAGCCACTGTGTTTTATTGAAACAAAATAATCCTTTATAATTTTGTTATCTTTTATTGTTTTCTGTGGATGAGTTACATGCAGCCAAATCCATGTTTTTAGAATTAAATTGTCAGTATTAATTGTAACAATAAGAATACCAAGTCAGATCTTTTACTAACCAACTGCAGAGTTTTGCTTCACAAGACCCCAGGCTCAAACTAGCCTGAGTAAATACAATTCACGTAGGAGTTTATGTGTTAAACTACATTTCCAATAATGATTCTTGCCTTATATGATGCACTACATTAATCATAATAGTTGTCCACCCATTGGGTTGCATGGTATATGTTGTCATTTTTTTCTTTTAATTTTTAAAAATTTTTTAAAGTTTCAAAATATTAAGGGGTACAAATATTTTTGTTACATGTGTACCTTATATCATGCTTAAGTTAGGCTTTTGTTGTGCCTATAACCAGAGTAATGTTCATTGTACCCAACAGGTATGTATTTATTCCTCAGCCCCTCCTTTCCTTTCTCTTTCTTAGTTTTCAATGTCCTTTATATCTCTTTGTGTCTGTGTGTACCCATTGTTTACCTACCACTTATTAATGAGAACATATGGTGTTTAGTTTTTCATTTTTGTGATACTTCACTTAGTATAATAATCTACAGTTCCATCTAAGTTGCTGTGAAATACATTATTTCATTCCTTTTTATAACTGAATAGTATTCCTTGGTGTATACTTGTATATGCCATATTTCTTTTTATCCCCTAATGAGGTCATGGGTCCTTAGGTTGATGACACATCTCTGCAATTATGAATTGTGCTGTGATAAACATTCCAGTGCAGACTTTTTTTATAAAACGACTTATTTTTACATTTACTTCTTTGAGGAATCTCCATACTGCTTTCCATATGGACTGTGCTAATTTGCAGTTCTACCAACTTTGTAGGAGCATCCCGCTCTCTCTGCATGAGAGCCAGAATCTATTGTTTTATTTTTTTTACTTTTTAATAATGGTCATTCTGACAGGGATAGGTGGTATCTCCTTGTAGTTTTAATTTGCATTTTCCTGAGGAACTACCATTTGATCCAGCAATCCCATTACGGGGCATCTACCCAAAGGAAAAAAAGACATTTTATAAAGAAGACACCTGCACTAGAATGTTTAGAGCCGCACAATTCACAATGGCAAAGATGTGGAAACAATCCAAGTGCCCATCAATCCATGAGTGGATTAATAAAATGTGGTCTATGTTTACCATGGAGTTTTAATCAGCCACAGAAAACAATGGTGATCTAGCACCTCTTGTATTTTCCTGGATAGACCTGGAACCCATGCTACTAAGTGAAGTATCCCAAGAATGGAAAAACAAGAACCACATGTACTTACCATAAAATTGATATTAGCTGATCAACACTTAAGTGCACATATAGTAGTAACATTCATGGGTATCAGGCAGATGGGAGGGGGAGGAGAGGATGGGTATATACACAGCTAATGGGTGCGATGCACACCATCTGGGGAATAGACATGCTTGAAGCTCTTACTCGGGTAGAGCAAAGCCAATACATGTAACCTAAACATTTGTACCCCTGTAATATGCTGAAATAAACAAAATTAAAAAAAAGAAAAGAAATAAAATACTATGGAAAAAATAAATAAAAATTGATTACTGTTTTTATCCTTCTCAGACACATTTCTTATTATTAAGAGAAATCTAAAGACCGAATAACATGTTTAAATAACAAAATTCAATGCTAGAATTTAAGAACTAAGGCAGAGAAAATCAAATCAAGAAGATAAGTTTGGCAGTGATGAATTTTGTGCCAGCTACAATAAGTTGAAACTATAGTAATTTATTAGACTAATTAATGACAAATATCAGTAAATATTTATTAACGATGTTACTATGAGTTTTAGAATATTTTCCATCATAATAGAAGTGACATGATAAGAATATGAAGAAAAGATGTATGTAATGTTAAATTTAGCAACCTAGTCTAAAAACGATTCTTAAATATCTAAGACACACTTCAGACTAAAGCTGGCAATATTTGTGATTGAGACAGAAAAAGGTTACCTGCATTGGGTGGTCATGTTCCTTTGCCCCACATCTCCATTTTAGGATTTTGCCCTGAATTATTAAAATAAAAATATCAATCTTTATCTCGATTTTATTGCAGATTAATTGTACCTCAGTTGCATCACACCTAGAATTAAAACTCATATAGGCTTTCAAGTTTTTGGTTATTAACTTCTATTAAGGTAAACTGCAGGTCAGGTATTTTCTGTAAAGCTAAAATGTTCTACATGTCCATTTAAATGTGGCTAGTGTGACTGAGAAACAGATTTTAAATATTTATTTTTCATTAATTAATCTTAAAATTGAATACCTGCATTTCAAGGGTCCACTGGCTAGCAGCTTGACTAGTTGTACTGCATTGAGCACACAGTTCGATATTAATATAAATATGAGATTATAGTATACTCTTGGAAAATATCCATGTAAACATAAAATATCAACATTCTGTATTAGTATAGAGCATATATGGGAGTATGTGAAGTGTGTATATATATATGTGTATTGGTTAATTGTCTCGTTTATATCTTTGTATAGGTTTACTGCTATAACTGTGTGATAGGCAGTGAGAAAGAAGTGTTCTAATCCCTCTTTTTGATGATTTACTTGTTTAAGTCTTTGAAGTCTATGTTGAACTTGTATTATCAGGCACACACAAATTATTAAAAATGTATTACTAATGGTTTGGTAAATAAATCTATTACTATGGAACATGCTTCTTCATTTCCAATAATGTTTCTCCTTCATATTACAACAGCATATTAACTATAGCAGTTTCCTACCAGTTTATATTATATGGTGCATGTTTTCATCTGGTTACTCAAACTTTTCTTTATTCTTTCACTAAAGAAGTATCTTGTTAGGACAGTAAATTGTTATTTTTGAGTATAATGACTCCTTGTGTTTACATAAAAATTATTGTATT
>VSMD01087757.1:0-117535 GCA_008750895.1 Mirza zaza
AACAGTGATATAGCACATCTTATATTTTCCTGGTTAGAGCTGGAACCCATACTACTAAGTGAAGTATCCCAAGAATGGAAAAACAAGAACCACATATATTCACCAGCAAACTGGTATTAACTGAGCAGCACCTAAGTGGACACATAGGTACTACAGTAATAGGGTATTGGGCAGGGGGGAGGGGGGAGGAGGGCGGGTATATACATACATAATGAGTGAGATGTGCACCATCTGGGGGATGGTCATGCTGGAAACTCAGACTTGTGGGGGGAGGGGGGAAGGGCATTTATTGAAACCTTAAAATTTGTACCCCCATAATATGCTGAAATAAAAAATAAATAAATAAATAAACCTTTTTTGGAAATTTGTTTTCTCTTATAATAGAAGTACCTACATAATATCCTTGATTTTGTTTCTTGGCCCCCAAAGCCTAAAATATTTACAGTCTGGCCCTTCACAGAGAATGTTTGTCAACCCTTAACTGAAAGCATTGACTTTTTTGTCTTCTTTACTTACATACGCTTTTACAGCAATGGCAATTTCACTCTGTGCTCTGCTTACCTGCATCTCAGAAATTTTGATGTATTGCAGTTTGTTACTGTTTAGCTCAAAATATTTTCTCGTTTCCATTTGATGTATTTTTAAAATTATTTTAGAATTATATTGATTGCATAACTTCTGAGTATTTGGAGATTTCCTTGTTACTGAGTTCTAATTAAATTCCACAGCGGTCAGAGCCCATACACTGTATGATGTCATTCTTTTGAGACTTACCGCAGTTTGCTTTATGGTTCAGTACATAATCCATTTTGGCAGATATTCACTGTGTACCTGAGGTGGTATTTTAATCTTTTATCTTCTTCTGAAGCTTTGAAGCTAAGGATATCCACATAAAGTCCTTGTAACATTCTGTACCTACAGATTCCAAGTTTCTACTCGCGTATAGTATGCGTGCTTGTATTTTTAGTGTATTTTTCTTCTCTCTCAACCCAATAGTTTTCTTTCTCTTCCATTTGTGATTACATGCAGCTTAAAGGTAAGAAAAAAAAACTTTTGTTGTGTCCTTGAATCTCAGCAGTCCTTTAATTCATTACTAAGTGCTGGAGTCTCTAACCACTAAATTAAGGGCTCACCTTGTACGTAAAGAGCGAATCCTTTCCTTGGTCACCTTATAAAAGAGAATCCTTTTCTTCTTGTTGACTAATTTGTCACGTTGTGTGCTTATCCTCTTGAAACCTGGTCTATCTTGCTTTTCACAAACAAGTGTACATTCCAGGGCTGTAAACTTTCCTGATACCAAGCAGTTGTCTTATCTGAAAATGTGCAACTGTGCTGTGAACTGAAGCCAGGGCATTTGATCTGTTTTCACATCCAGGTGATGCCTGTGCACAAATGCCGCCCTTTCAGTGCTGCTACTGTTCGAGCGGCCTCTGTTCTTTGTGGGAAAGGGGTGGCGTATAAAAATAGACTCTGCTTTGTGTAAGATGTGGTGTGTTGATGCCGTACCACCTAGCTTTTTCTTGATTTGGGGATCTATTCTTTGTGAGTATTTCACAATAATTGCTGGAAATATTTGTGATGATGTGAGTTTCACTGCTCAGAGAGAAAAGGAAGATAAGGAAATTGAGGAAATTGAAGCTTCTCCTTCTGCAACAGGGAAGCATAAATTTTGAGTTGCCTTTAGAGTTATTTTTTGAGCACTTTTACAGTAAGTGGGATAGATGTGTTCAGATTCTTGGCCCCTTCTGCCACAGTCAGACTTTAAATTACATGTACTTTTGTTAATCTAATTAATTAACATTTATAAGCTTTATAGTAAATAATATGTAACTATATTTCAACTCATGAGGTACTCTGCTTCGTGCTGCAGGAAAGGCAGATATGAGCTCTTTAGCTATGCAGCCAGGCTGAGAACTCATGTTCTGTTCTCTCTGTTGCTGATAACACAGAGATACAGGGGCTCTTACTGCATGACAGGGATGTTTAATTGGGGCTGATTGTGAAATTTTTGTCATAGAAAATGAGCAATAGAATTTGCAGCTAGTAAAGTAATTGACTGTCAGTAATTGACTTGTTTCTCATCTTGAGAAACAGAAGATAAAATATTTGGTGATAAAAATATAAATTTTAGAATGTACAACACAGAATGAATCCTAATGTAACCTGAGGACTTAACTTAATGAATCAGCGTTGGCACGTGAATTGTAAACAATGTACCACACTAATGGAAGATGTTAATAATAAGAAAAATGGATGAGGAGCAGATGGGGGAGGAGAGGAGGTATATGGGAATGCTCTGTACTCTGTTCAGTTTTTCTGTAAACCTAAAGGTGTTCAAAAAAGAAAAATCTGTTAAAATTTTGAAATATCTAGCTGAATGTTCTTTAGTGGGTCCCTGTCATACGAAGTTAGTGTTGAACCTCCTATCCCTTGGGATTTGTCAGTGAAGATGAAGCTGGTTTGCTTCATCTACCGTCAGTTAGATTTGCCTCTCACCTGTCTATTAACTGTGCTCTTGCCTCCCTCCTTGTCTGTTGGAACAGTTGGAATGCCAAGATGCCTTGGAAACAGCAGCCCGAGCGGAAGGCCTTTCTCTGGATGTCTCTATGCATTCTCAGCTCAGAATTCTGGATGAGGAACATCCCAAGGGAAAATATCATCATGGCTTGAGTACTCTGAAGCCCATCCGGACTACTTCCAAGTAAGAGGGCCTGCTGGTTAATGACTCATCAGGGAAGCATCAAAGCATGTTTGAAAATTCAGGCTAAGATAGACCAGTTGGGGAGAACTCTGTTTGCTACATGGTGTTTTCTGTTTTTGTGTTTTTGAGATGAAATCTTGCTCTGTTGCCTGGGCTAGAATTCAGTGGTGTCATCGTAGCTCACTGCAACGTCAAACTCCTGGGCTCAAGCAATCCTTCTGCCTCAGTCTCCCGAGTAGCTAGGGCTACAGTCACATATCACCACACCTGGCTAATTTTTCTATTTTTTGTAGAGATAGGATCTTGCTATGTTGCTCAGGCTGGTCTCAAACTCCTGGCCTCAAGTGATCTCCCACCTTGGCTTCCCAAAGTACTGGAATTATAAGCATGAGCCACCATGTTGGCCTGCTCAGTGTATTTTAAATACCGGCTGATCTCTTGGTGTGTGTGTTGACAGTTTTGTGATTTCGATTTTCTCTCCTTAGACACCAGCACCCAGTGGACAATGCTGGGCTCTTCTCCTGCATGACCTTCTCATGGCTTTCTCCTCTGGCCCGCATGGCCCACAAGAAGGGGGAGCTCTTAATGGAGGATGTGTGGTCTTTGTCCAAGCACGAGTCCTCCGACGTGAACTGCAGAAGGTAGGCGTCTCTGGTCCACCCTGGTCTCCCAGTGCTGGGTGGGTAGGGCCTGAGCTAGGAGTGGGAAGCCCGCAGCTCTGTGTCCTCTGAAGAGCTGCGCTGTCCTGTGGAGGGAGGGCGGCTGGGGGATGACTCTTTCTCTTTGCTCTTTTGCTTTACTCCTATTTCACCTTTGATCCTGTTTTAACCACGGGCTTTCTCTCTCTCTCTCAGCCCCGCTTCTCTTCCTGAGTCTGCAGGGAGATTATGTTGCTGCCTTGTGACAGAGTACATTTTTGTGGTAGCTGATTGTCATGATTAAAACTTAGTTCACAACTTTACATTTTACCACAGGAACCTTCAGAAAGGGTTGGGGACCCTTGAGAAAGGGGGTTCTTACACATTTCATTCAGGGGTGACTTTTCTGGGTGGAAGGAAAGGCTTTCGCTCGCATCATTTTCCGTATCCTGAGAGGCTCCCTGGACAGGGTCAATCTGTAGGCTCAACCTACCCCGGAAGGGTAAATACCCTTTTCTTCCTGAAGGTGAAGACTATGTACACAATTTTAAAGGAGAGACTTGTGTGAGTGGTGACAAAGCCTGGAGACAAAGAGTGATGGCAGGAGGGAAGCTAGGTGTGCCTTTTCCCCTGGGGAGAATGTAACGAGGACATGTGCCCTTGTTAAGACTAGAGAGACTGTGGCAAGAAGAGCTGAATGAAGCGGGGCCAGACGCTGCTTCCCTGCGAAGGGTTGTGTGGATCTTCTGCCGCACCAGGCTCATCCTGTCCATCGTGTGCCTGATGATCACGCAGCTGGCTGGCTTCAGCGGACCAGTAAGTCTAACCATCCTTTCTGACAGTCTCCAGGGGCCCGGCCACGGCCAGCTCTAACGCTCTTGTTCTGTTGCAGGGGTTGTGCTCAGCTTTGGGCTAGGTAGCCTTAGAGATGCTTCCAGGTCTGTTGAAAGGGGTCGATGGATTTTGGAGCAAAACGGTGGCTTGTCAGCCGCTGGGAGGATGAGGGGACAGTGTTGCCAGAGAAGAAACAGAACTGGCTTGCTTTCCTGGGTCGGGGGAGAAACTGAACTGATTCCAGTTCTGCACGGGACTGTGCTTCTTGGTTGTGTGTCCACATGAAATGACAGTTTTGGTCCAGGCAAATGTGTCTTGCGGTGCTGTGAGTGGGTGAGAGAACGTTGCGTGGCATGGCTGGTGAGCCAGCGCCGATGACATGCTGGGTGCCTGGAGGCAGAGTTGTCACGTGTTTGGCGAGTCTGTGGCAAATGAGCCCTGAGGAAACGAGAGGACTGTCGAGGTTTTTAAGAGTCTGACCTGGAGTCCACTTTAAGTCTGGTTTATAGTGTGAACTATGTGGCAAGCATGGGGTGGCAGCTGTGGTGTTTCCTAGACTGAAGCAGAGTAGGTGAGAGAGCCTGTGACAATCATGCTGTTTTCTGGGCACCTGTTACACCTGCTGTGCTGCCTTACACTTGAGACTTTGATTAAATCTATTCTCTACATATTTGCCTTGAGGCATCGGAGCAGTAGTACTGCTTATACTGTGCATTTTCCATGTGTGGGTAAGCTGGAGGTTCATGGTTTTGGTAAGTATGCAATCACGATGCATAGTGATTAGGTAAAACTAATTTGCAGTTTTGTTTTTGTTTTCCTTAAATGTTTGATGCCTCTTGTTAAAGTGTTGATCTCTTTTCTGAAGCAGAGAACACTACTTTTCTGGTATTGAGTTTCTATATTAATTGACCAACTAACATACTTTTACATAAGTTTTAAGTAAGAAGGACCATGTAATTGAAATGTTATGTTATGTTATTGACCAAATTGGCAAACATTTTCATAGAGCCAGCTTCCCCCAAGAAGAGCTTCTGTCATTGTTTCACTACAGGGTTGGTGGCTGCTCTGATCCTTCCTAGAATTCTTTCATCTGGGTAGCACCATATGCAGGCTTTCTTAATAAAGCAATAATGGGCTTTCTCACTTCCAGCTGGCCAGTGCAAGAACTTCATTGGCTCCCCTCAAAAAAAAAAAATTCCATGGATTATTGGGATTTTAATTTTTTTTGGTAAAAAAGAGTTATCTGTGCATGTTCAGCTTGGTGGCTTTCCAGTCACTCCCTTGAGCATCTGTATATTCCTTAATTTCTCATTTGTGGTACAGTGCACTGGGATACTAATTTCTAATAAACTCTCCTAGATGCCAGGGAAAGCTGAGAGCCTTCCTTTAACAGGAAAACCGCAGCATGCTTTTTCTTCTCTCTGACCTTTTGGGGAAGAACAGCTCAGGGCCAGTGTTATTTCATGAGATTCCATCCTAGAACAACTGAGAAAGCAGTGGATTCATCCATCCCTCTTATTGATAAAGAGATTTAAAAGTGTAAACAATAAAGATTTAAAAGTGTAAACAATGCAAACTTCTTTTTCGGAGCTCCAGTTCTAATGCATTTCTTTTAATTGGAAATTGAAGAACCAGGCTGGTTTTGAGATTAGTACAAGCAATGAGCAAACCTCTTGTCTGTGGACTTAAATCCTTTTGAGGAACATCCATTTTAGATTTTTGCAAAATTTCTAGTTTGGCATGACTTTCAAACTAGTTTAATCTGTTCTAATAGAAACCTATGTAAGAATGGACTCCCCAAATGTGGGCTCCCCAAATGTAGCATCATTATTTCTTGTCCGCCCTCAGGTCTCACTGAACCTTGGTAGCCACACACACAATGAACGAAACACAATCAAAGTTGTTGTATTATGGTTTTTTGTGGCTGCTGGCCATTTATGGATCCAAGGTTTTGGTGATGCCAGTGGACCAGCGCTGTGTGCAGGTTGCCCAAGGGTCATGATAATGTTATTGGAGTACCAGAATCTATTGAGTAGCCAAATTGCTAAATTTACAGAGATGCTTTTGGGGCCTTCCTGGATTAAGACAGTTTTAAAAGAGCAGGCCTGACCTATGATCTGTTTGTAAAGAATTAGCATCCGCCCTGTAGATCTGCAAGAGAAGGCTACCTCCTACAGTGCTATCTCTTGGTGAATGCTAACTCTGCTCCAGGGCCTTTTGGGGAAAGGACAGTGTAAAGCCTTTAGAGAGGTAAGTTTCCTGCCCTTCCAACCTCTCTCCAGCTGCAGCTTGCTTGGTGCTGTCAGGATCTGGATTTGGGGGGAGTCTCTCTGTAGTGGAACCAGTGACAGAAGCTGTTCTTTAGAATTTTCAGGATGGCTGTATTCTGCGGTCAGAATGAGAGAGTCAAGCTGGGCAGAATCTCTCGCCAAGAGTTCAGGTAAGGTAAAGTTTATTCACTGGGAATGCTTTCCACAGCCAGACAGCTATGCTGACAGTCTTGAATTTTCTTCCAATTTGTTTAGATTTAAATGATAAATTTGTAAACTTTTTAAAAACTAAATTTTGGTTGGATTTTTCATGAAAACTTTTTTTTTTTTTTTTTATCCCATACAAAATGGTTTGAAATGTCATTGCTTTTTAAAAACCCTATGTGTTGGAAATTCTTTAATCTGCTGTTTCCTCTTTTTCCCCCTTTGAAAGTTTTGCATAGTGTAAACATTTATTATGTCTTTTACCTTCCCTGCTCCTCCCCTCTGGGAGGCGCTAATGCTATTACCCAGTGCTGAAAAATGGCACTCTAAAGGTATGGGAAGGAAGGAGCCCAAAACAACAACCTGCTGTCCCTTCAGCCTTCCTTTGGAGACTGCTCCATCAGTGCCGAGGTGTGTGGGAACATGCTTCACTGCACCGCCATCTTACTGAGTTGCTTCACGTGAGGAAAAGGGGCTTTGACCCTGTGACTCAGTTCCACATTTTGGATTGCATACTGGAAAAGAAGCCAATCTTCTTGCTAGTAAACCAACAACCAGCTGTACACAGTGGTGACCCAAGCAATGGATATAAACCTAAAAATCTGAGGGAGGGGAGAGGTGGAATACAGTAGTTCTTGGAATCTGAAATCTCCCATTTGATCAGGTTATTTACTGGGACTTGACATAAATCTCATTGGTGGGGATCTCTCCTAGGACCTAGTGGTCATCTGGTATTAATTTACTCTGAGGAAAAACGAGAAATACAAAGTAACCCGGAGAGAGTCTGCGTTCTGGGATTCGGCATTAGTTACCCCAGGACACGTCTGGCCTCCATTGTCTGTCATTCAGCTCTGGCTTACGGCTGCAGTAACCTCCTCTATGAGGAACCAGGATAGATGGGTGGATGGGTTTCAAGATAATTTTTTTTCTTCCTTTAGGGTGGGGGATTGATTTGGCCGCCTTTTGTTGTGGTTCGTTTTGTTTTATTTTTGTCAAGATCAATTTTAGCTACAAGGACTTGAAAAGACTCAGAAGGGTACCACCAGTTTTTCCTCGAGGCCTAGAATTCTGTATTCTGTCCTGAGCTGAGGTAATTCCTCCCAGCTTAGCGAACCAATAGCACCAGCAATTCTGAGCAGAATACCTCTTTGGGGGAGTTTTTAGTTTTGTTTTGTTTTTTAATTCTCTTTCCTTAGCAGCAAGGTCTTTAATCCTAGAGAATCTACTCCCTTGCAGAATCCTTGCAACCTCAGGAGCCATAACTGCTTGAGTGCTGTCGGCCTGGTATACTACTTCGGACTATGGAAACAGATACTGGTTCTATTCTGTATTTCCACTGTGTGTAGTTAAAACAACAGTCAGAGGCCAGATGACCTGTTAGATGGCTAGCCCTGTATAACTCGACTCTGTATGTTCCCATTGTATGTTACTGCAATGCTCCTGTTGTACAGTGTTTGTGAGATGCTCTTTGAAGATGGTACTTTTATATTTTTTTCGTTTTCAATAAAAGTACATTACTTCCCACTTCTGGTATTTAATACTGTTGCTGAATGTGCCTCGTGTGAGTGTGTGCTCCGGCGTTGCAGGACCTCAGAGCTGGAGGTGGCACTCGGTGGTTCTTGGGGGCTGGCTGCCTTCCCTCTCTGCAGGTGGTGTTAGACATATGCTACCTGAGGTAACATGTTTTTGTTTTTGGGAGGGAGTCGGGAGTGGGGAGGGCCCATGGGAGGGTCTCTGGATTTTTGATAGTCTGCTTTGTTTGCTCTCTTCTGTACTATTAAACTGCTGATGTTTATTTTCAGGAATGTTTTGCAAATGCACTTCTCACTCTTCCCCAGTACAACTGTAGGTACACTGTTCCTTTTTATCAAATAAGCACGTTTGAAACGATCCAAAAAAAGGTCTTAATTTCATTTAAAGAAATGTATCCATGTGTGGAGTTACTGGAATAAGGTCAAAGATATACTTTTGAATGACCACGTGTTTAGACTTAATTTCAGCTCATGGACAGGTTTATGTTAAATTAGAAAGAGAAATGGTTTTGATAGCGTCCTTAAGAAGAAAGTCTCAAATTAGACTTACCTCCTGCAAAATGTCCTGAATAAATTACTGCAGGCAGATTGTAGTAATATTTGGTCCTCCAAGAAGATTTTCCTGTGCTTGCACACTGGTCGCTGTACAGTGGAGCTGCCTACTCTTTCTAACTTAACATAAAACTATGGCATTGTGTGTGGGTGCTGTGGAGATGTTGACAGCGGTGTATGTTTCTCCCTGTAGGCCTTCATGGTGAAACACCTCTTGGAGTACACCCAGGCAACAGAGTCTAACCTGCAGTACAGCTTGCTGTTAGTCCTGGGCCTCCTCCTGACAGAAATTGTGCGGTCTTGGTCACTGGCACTCACTTGGGCATTGAATTACCGAACTGGTGTCCGCTTGCGGGGGGCCATCCTAACTATGGCATTTAAGAAGATCCTTAAGTTAAAGAACATTAAAGAAAAGTCCCTGGGTGAGGTGAGTGAGGGATGTTTGTTTCGCAGCAAAGACCAGCTTCCCAGCATGAGCCACTTTCTTTCCTCTGGGGCCCTGCTTTGTCCCTTATCTTCATTCTGAGACAAGTGACCTGTGTCCTTGCAGGGCCCCCTCACTACTCTTTGTGTCTTGTAGCTCATCAACATTTGCTCCAACGATGGGCACAGGATGTTCGAGGCAGCTGCTGTTGGCAGCTTGTTGGCTGGAGGACCCGTTGTTGCCATCTTAGGCATGATTTATAATGTAATTATCCTGGGACCAACAGGCTTCCTGGGATCTGCTGTTTTTATCCTCTTTTATCCAGCCATGGTGAGTAAATCTTCTAGCTGTGTCTTGGCAGTTTATCCTTAGGAGATGAGTTACTTCCAGTGGGTTATAGTAGGCATCACTGGGGTATCACATGTCTGATTGGAAATTTCCTCAAAGCAGTTAGCTAGTTTGGAAAAAATCTGGAGCTGGACAGTGCTCGGTCCATATGGGCAGAAATGTGACTTGAGAGGAAGTGAAGTGTCATTTGCATAAAGGCAGTGGCTCCTAATGACATTTAAAAAGAGAGGGTCTTGCCAGCCATGGTGTCACACAATGGTAGCTGTGTAGTCCCAGCTACTTGGGAGGCTAAGGGGAGAGGATAGCTTGAGCTGGGGAGTTTGAGACTAGCCTGGGCAACATAGCCAAGACCCAGGTTTTTTTTAAAAAACACCAAAAACCAAAAAAACTATTAAAAGAAAAAGAGAGAGTCTGAGTGAAGGAGAAGACCAACAGGTGAACCCCTCCTGGCTCCATGTAACACAGGAGTGTTTGAGTCACGCCCTCTCGAGTTGGTTCTGATGTGGCTCTCCTGCTTCCCCTTTGGTAGCATTCCATGTCTGTGGTCACTGTGAGAATGAATATTTGTCTTCACTGCCTTGTAAAGAGAAGAGAATTAATATTATCAGTCAGTAGGTCACAGTATAAGTACATGAAATCTGGCCTGTCTAAACAGAATTATATGCTTATTTTATTTAGAATGACCTTAAGCAGATTAGGCAGTTCTCAAGTTGGAATGAGCTTTGATTTGGTGTGGCATCGCTTTTCTTTCAGATGTTTGCATCACGGCTCACTGCATATTTTAGGAGAAAATGTGTGGCTGCCACAGATGACCGTGTCCAGAAGATGAATGAAGTTCTTACCTACATTAAATTTATTAAAATGTATGCCTGGGTGAAAGCATTTTCTCAAAGTGTCCAAAGTGAGTTTAAAGATTTCATATGTGCATATGGTAGAAGGACTTTGGATTCTTTGGGTCTGATTACTCACACAGCTTTGTTTCCTGAGGACATTAGATACTAGGACATCTAATGTCATAGGGTCATAATATACAGTCTTTGTGTTTAGAGGCATCTTAGAGAGTTGTACCTGTAACCTCATGTTACCTTGAGGAAATTGAGACCTGGGAAAATTGTGATTGTCCCAAGATAAGACAGCTAGTTAGGAATAATTCAGTTTCAAAGCCCCTGGGTATATTCTTGGCTTGCCCATGATTTCCTGGCCTGGCCATGAGACTGTCACAGAAGACAGTATCAAATGACTGCTGAGAATTCCACTTTTACCCCTTTTGCTCCATGGTTGCAAATGCACCAGAGGTGGTTGTATGACCTGAGTGGTGATCTGGGAGTCAGGATGGCTGGACTCTGGTCCTATCTGCCACTCACTAGGAGCTTTTTTGTTTGTTTTTTAGTTTTTAGTTTTTTTAAATGATTGATTGATGTTGAGTCACAAGGTTCTCAGTGCCTGGCCCCATCCTGATCTGTAAATTCAATGCAGACATAAGCATGTGCAATATGTAAGTGTCACAAAGCTAGGAGGAATAATCAGCACAAACAGGGCATTCAGAAAGATCTCAACAGAAGTTGGAATGATGGGCCTTAAGACAGGTAAAATTGAAGAAGGATATATTTAAAGGCATGTGAGAGTTTAAATATATAGGTACATTTCATCTTTATTTAAATAAAAAAGATATGGGCTGTTAGTAGACTATAACCTTACAGAAAGCTGACTGAATACAGTACTGTTAAACAGTTAATGCAGTTCTAGGTGGAATAGAAATACAGCGTTCAGATCAAGGCAGCTGATTTAGTTTCACTGACTCAACCTTCGGGAACGTTATGTCCAGTGTTATTTATGAGGGCTGTTAAGCTAAGAAGCATCTACAAGAGGCAACCATGCAGAGGTGTCCAGCAGTGGATTGGGCTGCCTTGTTAAGTAGCAAGTTTGTTTCCACCGGAGTGGAACAAACGGATTCCGAATGGATGTTTGTCAGCATGTTGATGGCAGGATGGCTCTTTAGGGTCCTTTCTGCCTCTCAGATTCTATAGTTTTATAATCTCGTTTCTAAGATGGCACCCATCCTTCATCTCTGACTGGTGTCTGTACCTATGTGTGTTAATTTGCAAAGAGCAATGAGTTTTGTGTTTTTATGTGACTTACAAATTAGCTCTGAAGATAGTTCCCAATGCAGTGGTAATACCTTTAAGGTAAGTGAATAGCCTCTCAGAAGAATTACTTTTATATTTAAAAATACATCACCATTTTATTGTTCTACTCCCTGCTCTGTGGTCTTTAGTATTTCCATCATTGCCCTGTTAATAAGAGTGTTGGTTTTGTAGATATTTAATAAAAATTGTTCTGCCTATAGAAATTGTATATTTCATCCATCTTCTTCCAATCATCCCTAGAGCTTTTTGATATGGAAGCTTCTATCCCATTGCCAACATATAGCAGGCTCTCTAGGAAATCTCAGTCCCTTTTTAATTCTCCACTGCCATTATATAGTCTTCCCTATAGTGCCTTAGGCAAAACAAACACACACAACACCTAGGTAAGAAAACAAACTGCCAGTTGTAGAGACAATTAATGCTTCATTCCTTCCAAAACTAAGAAATTTAAAAGAAGAATCAGAAAAGGGCAGAAGGTGGTCATTGTACTCACATGTAGTGACAGCTTTCTGTTAGATTCATTCCTGTGCCTTGCTCCATTTCAAACCTCAGGCTTATGTGCCAGCTTTAATGGCAGAACTGATAGTCATTGACCTAGTGTCTGCATCATAGGTGTTAAAGGGTCATTTTGAAATTTATGTGTGGCTGAAGACCAACAGAGTCTTATTTGGTGGTGGAGGAGCAATGTCGCAAGGTTTCTTTTAACTTGCTTTGAAATTGGCTTGCTTTTGTTCATAGAAATCCGAGAGGAGGAGCGTCGGATATTGGAAAAAGCTGGGTACTTTCAGAGCATCACTGTTGGTGTGGCTCCCATCGTGGTAGTGATCGCCAGCGTGGTGACATTCTCTGTTCACATGACCCTGGGCTTCGATCTGACAGCAGCACAGGTCAGGGAGCCCTCAGGGATGGGGAACATTTTAGAAATACCATAGATTGGAAATTCCCCCAAGCACTAGAAGGTGTTTTTTCATACACGTGATTGAGCTCAGAAGTGGGAGAGCAGAGAGCCAGCCCTTATGCACTAATAGTGTGTGGTTGTTTTAGATGACCTGAGTTTGGGTTTAATTATGAAAATACAGATCATCCTGTGTTTCGGATTTAGTGAGAATTTTAATTGAAGGTCTCATAAAAACCCTATTTTTTAAAAAATGTAACTAACTTTTAGTGACATCGGACAGTCAGGCTATCGCCGTCCTAGTGCCTGCAAGGAAATTGGTGATGTCTTGTTGTTTTAAGTGCACAGCCTAATCAGGCTCAGATTCTGCTTTTTCCTGTTTTTAGGCTTTCACAGTGGTGACTGTCTTCAATTCCATGACTTTTGCTTTGAAAGTAACACCATTCTCAGTAAAGTCCCTCTCGGAAGCATCTGTTGCTGTTGACAGATTTAAGGTAAGTGGCTCCTTTCCCCCCTCCCATGTCAGGAGCCATCCTGGCACAACCAACTGCTGCCTCTGTCCCAAGGGCCACGCAGGCTGGCTGCCCTTGGCTTTGGCTTACTGTTAGCCTTTTGGCAAGTTGATAAGAAAGGGACCAGTGGAGGAGACTGAATTAAGGAAATGAGACTAGTCACCTTTTTAAATTAATGTGAATTTTTATGTCTTGTGGATGATGGGCTCTGGCCTCCCAGGATTTCAGTGTTCCCCTTTAGCGCTGGCCTCTCCATCTGGGCTGACAGGGATATGTGTCATAACTCACTGAGCCTGGAAGTGATTTAAATCTAGAAGAACAGTGCTGTTGGGTGACTCTCAGGGTGTTCTCCCCTTGATCTTTGCATCTTTGCCACTGTCATTTTGATTGGTTGACATCCTAATTCCTTTTTTTTCTTTCGAGACAGTCTCACTCTGTTGCCCTGGGTAGAGTGTGGTGGTGTTATCATAGCTCACTGCAACCTTAAATTCCTGAGTTCAAGTGATTCCCCCTGCCTTGGCCTCTAGAGTAGCTGGGACTATAGGCACATGCCATCCACCCGGCTAATTTTTCCTTTTTTGGTAGAGATGGGGTCTCACTCTTCCTCAGGCTGGTCTCAAACTAAGTCCTTTTTGATACTTACTTTTTCTTGCCCTGTGGTTGTCAATCATAATGCAGTGACTTGGAAATAGTCCTAATAGATCCTGTTGAGAAGCACAGTTAATTATGAGTTTCTTTTCTTGCAAGTGATTGGTTGATCATACTTTGGCTGTGTTCTTTGTGCCTTCAGAATAATACAAATACATGATACAAGAGGAGGGAGTTTATTTGGGAAGAAGAGAGAGAAAGATTTGAAAGTGGTTAGCACTTTAAAAAAAAAGAGGGGGGAGGGGGGAAAGGGCATTTATTGAAACCTTAAAATCTGTACCCCCATAATATGCTGAAATAAAAAAATAAATAAATAACATAATGAAAACATAAAAAAAAAGAGGAGTGTCATGTGGGCTGGAATTCTTTAACAATCCCACTGTGTCGATTAGCTCCTGGGCTCTTGCTTATATGTCCTGGCCACTGGGAACAATACAAAAACAACTTTGGTGACATGAAGGCTTGAAGCTAGATGTTCGAGGGATGAATATCATCATCTTTGAGGTTCGGGAGAACACAAATTGGGTTTTCCTCTTCAGAGGAATGAAGAATAGCTTTCCAGGATTTATTTATGTTCTACTTATTTATAGTTAACTAAGTGAATTTTATTTGGTCAAGACAGTCCTCAAGAATGCACTCCTATCCCCACATCCTCCCCACTCCAGCCTGGCTGCTAGGTCAGGAGCCAGGGTTGTGTGAAAAGAAACAGTCTAATGGTAATCAGAGAGCTTTATTTTGCTGAACCCACAATACCCAGTCATGGAAAAAAAGCGTTTAATCATAAGTTCTCCCCACTGTTTGTTCCTATATTCTCCTCCACTGTTTGTTCCTATATTCTGTTTTGTTTTGTTTTGTTTTGAGAGAGTCTCGCTCTGTTGCTCAGGGCTAGAATGCAGTGGCATCATTATAGGTCACTGCAATCTCAAACTCCTGGCCTCAAGTTATCCTCCTGCCTCAGCCTCCTTAGTAGGTGGAACTACAGGTGTGCACCACCATGTTCGGCTAATTTTTCTATATTTAGTAGAGACAGGATCTTGCTCTTGCTCAGGCTGGTCTTGAACTTCTGAAGTCAAGCAATCCTCCCATCTTGGCCTCCCAAAGTGCTAGGATTACAGGCGTGAGCCACTGTGCCCAGCCTGTTCTTACATTCTTGTTTAGTGAATGAATTTCTTAGCATTTTGGATGAAGAAATAAGAGTGTATAGTGTCAGTTTGTTCTCTTGTTTTTTGAGGGTTCTCTTCACTTATCAGTAAGGACTTACAAGCAGGTGTCTTTTCACACCATAGTTCTCTCCTCTGTGCAGGAAGCTTTGGAGTTAACAATAGAAGCAAAATCACCCAGAGCTCTATTATATGCCCCATGAGACATCAGTCCCATTCTGTCTTATTCCTCTTTGCAGTCTTTTTTCCCCCTTTCTTTAATTAGATACTTGGCCGAAGATAACAAGTATTTATTCCTTAATCCCCCCAAGTCTAAGCCGGTTCTTCCTTATTATCTTCAGGTGCTTATTAATTAGCATTGCATTTACTTCCCTGGGGTTTTGAGGGGGGCCTGTCTTAGCTGTAAGGCAACTGTTTATAATAAATGTTTCTGAGTACATTAAAGGAAATCTGCCTGAATCCTGGGGGATCGTCTAAGGCTGGCTTTTCAAAAACAACAACAAAACTGTTCCTGAGATTATGTCTTCCCAGAAAGCACCTGCTCTCCCATCATTTCTAGGAGATGGACAAGAGGACAAGGGATTTGCCTCTTTATTTTTGCAGACCTTGAAATTCAGTGAAGATGTTGTGGAAGCCTCCTTTTTACCCTGTGCCTTCTTGTTTTGTGTTACTTCCTTTTCCTTTTTTTTTTTTTTTTTTAACTGGAATTGGGGATCTGATAGATATGCAAGTGTAGCCTTTTCTCTATCTGGCCTTCCCCGAAAGTGCATCTTGCAGAAGAACTTGTCGCCTCCTATTGGATAGTATGAATAAAGGATAGAAGAAGAGATATAAAATTTCTAGGAGGATATTAAGCTGTAGAAAGCCACCAAGAAGCCACCTTGTGGCTTTTCTGGTCAGAATGTCACCAGTGTAGTAGGGTGGCCAGCTCTAGCAAAGAAAAACACAGGTCACCCAGTTAAATACTGCACAGGCATAATTATACTGAAAAATTATTCACTGTTTTTCTTGAATCCAAATTTAACTGGGCATCTTGCATTTTAGCTGGCAACCCTGTGAGTAGTCCCCTCTCTGCCCAACAGATACATTCTGATTTGATTCTTCTTGTGAATGAGGGTAACGTTTTGATGGTCAGTATAAAAATGTGGTGAGGTTGAGTCTTACGCTTTGTGTACCTCTAAGATTCTTTTACCCTGGAATGTGCACATTGAAGTAGACATAAACTCAAGTGTGTGGTGAGGTCCTTCTCTGCCTGTCAGCATGTCAGGGCAGAGTGACCTGAAGCTGAAATCCTCCTGGGAGGAGTGCAGGGCTGCAGGGAGTGGAAAGGAAGGACAGGGAAGGAGCTGTGCAAACCTATTGGTACCAGCATGTTTCTTAATAGTTTATTGAGACCTAAAAGATCTTCATCCTTTTAATAACTTTTGAGGGGAGAGAAATGATGGGAATTCTGCCAGCATATGGCTTTACTCTGTGAAAGTGACCAAAATATTAGGCATGTTATTCTTAGCTCCTTCTTTTAGGAAGGCTCTGAACAAATGAAACCAACAGCTAAAACTCAGCAGGGGCTAAACCTAAGGTAGACCAAGAATAAAGATTATCCAGGAAATTTAGAAACATGGCACTTCTAGGAAGATTAGAGATTAGGAATGAATGGGAGAATGGTGACTTAAGGGAGGACTAGAGCAAGTTTGGAAGTTTAGGGTCCATGAGAAAGGGTTTGTTCTTGGGGAAAGAGATTATATATTACATTTAATAGCACCTACAAACTTCAAGATTGTTGGGGGTTCTCAGTACCTAAGCAAGAATCCTGACCCTAAGAGTCATCTTTTCTCTAAAGGTTTTCTAATGTTTTAAAATTTTTTATTAAAAAAAAATTTTTTTTTAATCATACTAGGAATCCAACTGGGATAGTATTCTGTAGAGAAGGTCGCTGGTCTAAGAGGGTCGCCAAAAGTGGATTCAAAGTCTTATGGAAAAGTCCTGGGCTATGATTTATTATGGTCAGTGTTTCACATCTTATTTTAGGAACACTTCTCTTTTCAAGAATTCCGTTTTTATTCTCTTAACATAACTCAGTGGAACTCTGGGAATGAGTGGGAGGAAAGAGCCTTGTTCTCTTCCTAAGGGATATTTCTCCAGGAGGTACCTTTCACTTCCATCCAAGTCCATTCCTTTTGGTCATTTAAATTCTCACAAGTTCCAAGGCAGGGCTTTGAAGACATAAGAATTTCTTGGCAAGAAGATGTACTGTATAGTAGATAACACCCTTAGATACTCTTTTCTAACCCTAGCAATGTAAACCTAGTGACAGTCTCAGTTCAGCCTGCCCGCAGATGGGTGCAGTGTGTGGGTGAGGGATTTGGGATTCTGCAGGAGGAGTCTGGAAGGAAAACAGGGTAGTGAGTGTCTATCCCCTTTGGTTTTCCCTCCTGCTACTCGGCAACTCATGAGTGAGCACAAGGAGCTGCATGCCATTTAGCTGTTCTTAGGTCCACATTAGGCTGGTAGAAAAGGAAAGGGTAACTTAGCATGCAATGTGTATCGAGTGTGGGGTCGATTGACAAGGCCCCTGTACCTCCTGAGCTTGTCCCCACACTCCTGCTGACCCCTGATGGGCCTGAGACTGGGCTACACTAATGAGCTACTTTTGCCCTTCAGCTTCCTTCCACTGTATAGCCTGATGTGTTTTGCTACGTGAGTGTACGCCCTAGGCTTGTCTCCCTGGTCTTGATCCAGTGTCTCATCTTTGCACCTCTCTCACAACTCCTATCAGAGTTTGTTTCTAATGGAAGAGGTTCACATGATAAAGAACAAACCAGCCAGTCCTCACATCAAGATAGAGATGAAAAATGCCACCTTGGCATGGGACTCCTCCCACGCCAGTGTCCAGAACTCACCCAAGCTGACCCCCAAAATGAAAAAAGACAAGAGGGCTGCCAGGGGCAAGAAAGAGAAGGTGAGGCAGCTGCAGCGCACTGAGCATCAGGCGGTGCTGGCAGAGCAGAAGGGCCACCTCCTCCTGGACAGTGATGAGCGGCCCAGCCCTGACGAGGAAGAAGGCAAGCACATCCACCTGGGGAGCCTCCGCCTACAGAGGACGCTGTACAGCATCGACTTGGAAATCGAAGAGGTAAGTCCCGTCTCTGCCTCTGCCTCTGCCCACTCCCACTCCGGGCCACACCCCAGCGATCGGTTCACACGCCTTCTGTTCTGGCAGGAAAAGTACTTTGTGGCTATGAGTGATTTTGAACTAAAGAGCATATTGGACCAGCCCTGACTCTAAAAGAACTGTGTAAACATTTTACCAAAGAACTGAATAACAACTGATCTTGTAAGATTCTCATTTTATAAGCAAGGAAATGAAGCATTCAACTGATTTTCCAGGATTTTTCCCTGTATAGGCTTCTGGCTATCGCAGTTGTCTGTGAGCTGTGATGATTATTTCTAGTTGTTGTGGGCTCCTCGTTAGCACCAGGCTGTGCATCACACAGAACCTGGCACATAATAGATATTCTCAGTGCTGCTGTTAGCGACAATTGTGTTGTAAATTGATTTTTAATGTAAGTAAAGGATCATGATGGCATATGATGTCATGCACAGACAGCATAGGATTGGAGTCTCAGAGGCTGTCCTGTAGAGAGTGCCTGGAACACGGACTCCAGGTTTAAGGCTTTTTACATACAGAATGTGCCTGGAAACCAGCACCATGTTCAGAGGGCCGTATCATCCAGAAGTTCCCAAATGTCTAAATATTCATTCAGTGGCCATTTTTTGAGTACCAGCTCTATGCTGGGTGGTGTCATCGGGCTGGGAATATAGCAGCAAAAAAACAGACAGACAAACATCCCTGCCTTTCTGGAGCTTATGGTGGGCAGAAACAGATGATAAACAAGTGAAATAGATTGCGTGTCAGGTGGTGACAGGGCTGTGAAGGAAGGGATGGAGAGTGCTGGGCAGGGAGCAGGTGTGGTTGCAGTTTACTTAAGTTGCCTGAGGGAGGCCTCATTTAAAAAGTATTGTTTGAGCAAAGACCTAAAGGAGGTGGGGGAGTGAGTCATGTGTGTATCTTGGGGAAGAGCATTCCAGGCCGGTGAAGTAGAGTAGAGCACAAAGGCCCGAGTCTGGGTGTGCTCCGCTGGAGTGGAGCGGGCCTGGGGGAGGGTGGTAGGTGCTGAGGGCATAGGCGCGGTGGGTGCCAGAGCCTCTGGTGAGACTTTGGCTTTACTCTGAGTAGGAAGAGAAGCCGTGGGAGGCTTTGGAGCAGAATGGCGTGGTCCCACTTATGTATGAGGAGGATCATTCTAGCTGCTGGATTCGGAAGAGCATGCAGGGAGATAAGGAAGCAAGGAGAACAGTTAAGGTCTGTTACTGCAGTAACACAGGAGGAAGCTGAGGATGTCTTGGACCATGGGTGGCGGTCATGGGGGGGGGGGCGGGTGAGAGACGTTTGTCCATGTGACTGGAAGTAGGCAGGAGGTGGATCTAATGCTGGAGGCATGTTAAGCAAGTCTAGAGCTAGACTGAGAACAAAAGTGTCCAGCTCTTGAAAGCTCTAAGCAAGAGGGGGAGACAGTCCTTAGTGAGACCACCTGAAACTATTAGTGTAATTATCACTGAGGGGCACTCAAGTCAGTTTTTTACTACAGTTAACTCCTAACAACAGGCTTTTTATTTAATGACTATTACCTTGGTTATTGAGAGAGCTCTGTCACGTTGCTAATCAGCTCTGTTACAGAATCATTCCTCACATTCAGCAGAAATTTACTCTTCTCCTTTGTCTGTTGATCCTCCGCCCTTTAGAGCCCACAGACACATGACAGACCTTTAGCCACTGGAAGAGAGGGACTATAATTCTCGCTGGGCCTCCTCTTTAGGGAGGGGAAGGGAAGACAGTGTTTGCCAAATGTCTTCTGTGCAGCAGGCACTTACTTTTTTGTTGGTGTCTCATTTAGTCATCAGAGCAGCATTCTTCTCTGTGTGAACCTGACTGGCCCGAGCAGAGATTGAACCTGTGATTGACTTCCTAGTACCACCAGGTGGTAATCCTTCAAACTCCTGGATCACCTCAGAAACTATTTGTTCAAAAGACTTTTATTACTTACCGGACACTGTACTTGGTTTTATAAGGGTAACCTTTCTTCAAGGTGCTTGGAGTCCACAAAGGGAGACACAGTATTAGTTTAAGTAACAAGGCCAGGATCACACAAGTAGCAAGTGCTAGTGGAGTTGGGGTTCAAATCGAGACCTGTCTGCCTCCAGAACCCATGCTCTTTCCTCACCACCCCTCTTTCTTCCTTCCCTGGAAGGCTTGAGCCAGCACAGCGTTGCTAAACAAGTGGCCCTTTTAAAGTCATCTGTCCTTGAAAACTTTCAACATTACCTATTGAGACCTCATTATCTTGCCTGAGGACATTGAGTTAATCAAAGGCTTGACTTTCCACTTTTATGTGGGATTGTGAGTATAAATATTCCTCAGATTCCTGGAGATAGTTTGCAGAAAAATGGAAGCAACAGAGCACTTAGATTTTATTGAAAATAATGTATAGACCTTGGAGAAAAATCATAGTAGAATGATTAAGAGTCTTGCCTTCTCTTCCTCAAAACAACAAAAACAAAGAAACATGGGTTACCACCAAGGTAGGAAAGTGGCTGAGCCTTCCTAAAAGTGCCTGTGGGATGCCTTAATGTGTGTGGCACATTTAAGTTTTCCCAAGGGCTTTCATTTCTGTACCTCAGTGTGTCCCCCACAGAAACTCTACGTGGTGGGCAGCTGGCAAGTGGGAAACCAAAGCCAGGTGACTCGTTGGGTTGGCAGGATGACGATTCCCATGGTGATGGACTATAGTTAATGTACTTCCCCTCAGAGACATGGCGGGCTGTAGAGATGAGGGGTCAGTAGTCTCTCAGTGACCATCCTCTCTCCGTGTGCTCTGTCCAGGGAAAACTGGTCGGAATCTGCGGCAGTGTGGGAAGTGGAAAAACCTCTCTCATTTCAGCCATTTTAGGCCAGGTAAGATTTTTGTTATTGTCCTTGACATTTTCTGCTTTCTCTGGACTCTGCTTAGCAAAGGTCTCAGAAAAAATGAACTAATTTCCTGAAGAGAGTCAGGAAAAGTGGAAATAACACGAACCCTTGGTCTGCATCATGCTGCCACCCCTTCCCCCACCCCGTTTCCACACGTCACAGCATTGTGTCTGCAAGGGGGCTCAGTGGACACCTGATGAATGATGGATTGATACCCCCACTGGGGTCATTTGTTTCTCATGCCTTCTTTTATTCAGCCTATGTTTATTGAGTGCCATAGGCGTGCCAGACTGTGAGTTGGGAAAAGGCAGAGATAAGAGTTGAACAAACACCGGTGCTGCACTGCCGACAGAGTTAAACTAGAGAAGCAGGACAGCCAGCACTACCAGCCTCTGTCTGGGACAGGAATCCTCTGTCAGGATTTGATCTTTGTGGGTGATTACAAACACCTGTGTATCTTCTGTCAGGATTTGATCTGGAAGCAAAGCCCCACTCAGTTTTCAACCTAACCACCGAAAGAGTCATGCCCTCAGGGGTTTGAGGTCCAGTGGAGCTAGGCCTTGTGGACACACCAGCATGTCACAGGGCAGTGAGGGAACAGTGTGCAGAGGGGCCCACAGACAGCTGCCAGCTCTGGTTTATAGAGAGAGGGGTGCCAGGGCCACCCAGCTGACATAAAATTATCTTTACTGTGTTTTAGGACCTAATAATCAGGAAAACCCCAGGATACCCATGTGCTTTTAAGCTTGAATTAAATTAGCTTGACTTAGATGGTTGAGATGAACATAACTTGAGGTCACCCCCTGAAAGGTGAGGTCCCCTGAATTGAAATGAACAAACGAGGGCAGGGGGTGGGGAAGGGTGTCCTTGTAGCCTCCAGGTTATGGGATATTTTCTTGTCTTGTGTGGTGACAGCTGTCACAGTTGGTGAGTTGTGGTGCCCAGGGCATTGGGAGGAAGGCTGCGTTTGGATCATGGGTGTCAGTCCCTACCCCATGCTCACATCTGCTTTATGACACTCTCCAATGGTTGAGACCCAGCCATTGGTCTTTGTGAAAAGCAGAAAACTTCCCAGGTGATTCTGATAATCAGCCGGATATGCTTTGAGGGCTAGTGATGAGAGACAGACTAGGGGTAGGGGCAGAAGGAGAGAGAAGGTCAGTTTCCGAGTGCTACTCAGTCATCTAGCACGATGCTCCTTTTCCAGGGGGTGGCTGGGCTGGCCGAGTTAGGTTGCAAACCCAGTGGGGCTTTGCTTCTGGATCAGATCCTGGCAGCCCTGTCCTATAAGGGAGGTGGGTAGTGTCGGTCCTCCCTGCTTCTTTAGAGTTTAGCTCTTTGTTGACAGTGCTGCAGTGTGACGTGTTTGTGTAGTGGCAGCCAGGGCTGGGTTATCACAGTAGACTCTCCACGAGTTCCCAAACACTTTGAAGTGCACATCAAAGAGCTTGCCCCTCTGGGTGATTAGGGACACCTGTGTATGTAGACTGTGTGTGATGGTTTTTGAGAAGCCATGCTTATATGTGTGAGTACCACACAGGCTGGTTGATAAAACTGCTTCAAAGTTATAGCTTCCCTAACCCAAGATAAATGACTGCTGTCGGTCCCAAAAGAAACCACGAAAGAGGAGAAAATGAATAAATCAATTCATGTCAGTCACTGCAACTGAAAATACAACTCAAAGCACGCGGCTCACACAGTCCCTTCATGTTGGAGGAGAACGTCCATCATCATTCTGTGGATACTGTATAATACTAGTTGATGTCGAACCTGAAAATTTTCCCCCTTGGTCCACATTTTATAGAAGCAGCTGGGCTAGCCAGCGTCCTGGATTAATTGTGTAGATGAGTTGGCCTGCCTGCGTCTTGGAGCAGGCACTAGCTGTAAACCCTGGCTTACAGCATCCTCTCCAGGGGAATTCCGAAAAGGCCTTCTTGCCTGTGCTTGCTTCCCCTAATTAAACAGTTTGCAATTAGGAGGAAGTGTAAAATGGCAAATGGGCTGCCGAGTGGTATGTTCATTCAAGTTACGGGTTGTGATGGGCTCCCATCACACATAAGCAAGGAGAACTTTGATTTTCTTTGCTGCTGTAGCTCTCTTTGGAACAAAGGTGGGGGTTTGGATTTGGGTCCGAAAAGCATCCAAGGAAATTGCCAAAACTTGTAGATTCCAATGTGGAATGTGGGGGGTTCTGTTGGCTTAGGGCGATGGTTTTGAGTTATGGTGCCATTGGATGGTGTCTGTCTCCCTAGATGACACTTCTAGAGGGCAGCATTGCAATCAGTGGAACCTTCGCTTATGTGGCCCAGCAGGCCTGGATCCTCAATGCCACCCTGAGAGACAACATCCTCTTTGGGAAGGAATTTGATGAAGAAAGGCAAGGAATGCTTGGTTTCCATCTTTGCCGCGTGAGACGCAAGGCAGCCCGAGTCAGTAGGCTTTACTGGAGTATGTCCCTAATGCTGTCTCTTGTGTCCTCCAGGTACAACTCTGTGCTGAATAGCTGCTGCCTGAGGCCTGACCTCGCCATTCTTCCCAACAGCGACCTGACTGAGGTACAGGCCTTAACGCCCCTGACAGGGCAGCACGTTTAGCAGAGAGGTTCCGGGGGACGAGTGGGAGGGCTGGGCCAGAGCCTCTCCTAGGAGTGCGTCTTAAATGCTTGGTGGAAGAACCTAACAGGGAGTTTTGCTTTCACTGGGCCTTTATGTTAGGAAAGCATTTATTCTTTAGGTCAGGGACATTAACACTACTTGCTTTGAGTATCTAAGTACTTCAGCAAAATCTCGTTGTTGATTCAGAATTAATGTTTTTTACTCTAATCAGAGTGAAACCACAAGTCAAGCGTGTACATGTTGAGCTTCTTCCCCGAACTTCATTTTGCCAACCTCCTTACTCAGATATGGTCTATAGAGAGCGCACTTCCATCAGAAAGACAGACCTTTAGCACAAATCCATCTTTCTTTGGTTCTCTGCCCTGGAACAGTTTCCAGAAGCGTGTCTTTGCACTAGTTTGCGTTCTTCTGTGTTACAGCTTGCCTCCAATAAGCTGCCCTGGAGGTTTCTGGGACTGGCATCTTTACTCAGCAGTCAAATCCCCAAAGCAGATTTGGTGAATGGCTTAATTAGTTCAGAGGTTCTCAAATCATGGTCCCCAGATCAGCAGCATCAGCATTACCTGGGAACTTGTCAGAAATGCAGATTCTTAGGCTGCACCATAGACCCACTGAGTCAGAAACTCTAAGGGTGGGGACCAGCAATCTGTTTTTAACAAATCCTGCAGGTAATTCTGATGGAATGTCAAGTTGGAAAACCTCTGAATTAATTGCATTTTTCTTTTATTTTTCACTGATTCTTCCAATGAATGAATTTTTTTTAAAGGCAAGATTTTTAAAAAATACAAAGCTAGTACGTGCTTGATATGTGCAGCAACATGTGCAGAAACTACTCGGCACTGAGAATATAAAGGAATATGGTGATAATCTGCACCCTCAAGAAGTGTACGGTTAAGAAGATAAGATACCCCAACAAATAGGCACAAAATAAAAGAGCTTACTTTCTTTTGGGTGTTAGTGGAGAAGAAGCTGGGTGAGATTTTAGAGGAGATGATGCCAGAACTGAGCAGACACACTATAGGCAAAGGCATGACATTGTCATGTGTGTTCATTGTAGCACATATTTTGAAATGGCTTAGACCCCAGGGTGTGGAAGGGCTGGGGCAGTGGAGGCTGAGAAATGTGGGGGGAGCTAGATGGCAAAGGGTCTGCTGTGTGTGCCATGTTTGGGTATTTAGATTCCATTCCTGGGGGCTCCTGAAGAGTTTTAAGCAAGGGTGGGACCTGGTGAGCTTTGTGTTCTGGGAAGGTCTTTCTGCCATGTGGAGAATGGGTTGGAGAGGGTCTGTGGGGGAGAGGGTGGCAAGGTTGGATGTAGAATTGATTGGTCTCCCATGGTTGTGGGAGAGGAGGAGGCATCTGGGCTGACTCCTCAGTTCCTGGAAGGATCACAGTGGCAGTTCATCTGTGGGAATTCCAGAGAAGGAGCCAGTTTGGGTGGGAGGGTGGAGAGGTGAGTGGGGTGACCCCTAAGGTGCCGTTCCAGAGTTGAGCCGGAGGTTCACTGTGCTGCTGTGCTCCTATAGATTGGAGAGCGAGGAGCCAACCTGAGCGGCGGGCAGCGCCAGCGGATCAGCCTCGCGCGGGCCTTGTACAGCGACAGGAGCATCTACATCCTAGATGACCCCCTCAGTGCCTTAGATGCCCACGTGGGCAACCACATCTTCAACGGTGCTATCCGGAAGCACCTCAAGTCCAAGACAATTCTATTTGTTACCCACCAGTTACAGGTATGGTGCTTTCTTCCCTAGGCTGCCTACCATGGCTTGGGGGATCAGAAACAGGGAGGTGGGCTTGGTCCAGGTATCCTTGTAGGGCAACTAGAGATTCCTGGAATCCAGTTTTCCTCGTTGTCCCAATGTACCGGCTGGCCGTCTGAATCAGATCTTGGAGCATTGTCAGCTTCTGCATATAGATCGACAAGGAAAAGAGCTGGGAGGAGTGGGCCAGAAATGGAATTCGGGTATGAGCTAGTCTGGAAAACATTGCATTAACATCTCCATGCAAGTGGGAACTGTTTTGGGAAAACAAGCTCTTCTCCCTCTGTCATTCCATGATAAGCAGCCACTTTGGAGAGCAGCTCGATGATGTTGCCATCTGTTTCACATATGTTGTCAAGTTTGGGGGCCTGGCCCCCCATTCTGCCATAGAAAATGTGTAATTATGTGTACTTCTGAGTGCAGTGGAAGAGTGTCAAATTTAATGCAAGGCTCATATGGCTCCATCAGCCGATTCATGTCAAAGACTGAAGGAACTGCTCTTTGTACTACATCACAAGGCACGATAAATTAAAGCAGGGTTCTCAATCTTGGCACTCTTGACATTTTGGGCTCGATAGGTCTTTATTGTGGGGGCTGCTCTGTGCATCCATGGCCCGTATGCACTAGATGCCAGTACAGATGGTCCTCAACTTAACGATTTTTCAGCTTTATGATGATACCCATATAACCATTCCATTTTTCACTTTCAGCAGGTAGTCAGCAAATTACAAGAGCTGTTTGACACTTTATTATAAAATAAGCTTTGTGTTAGGTGATTTTGCCCACTGTAGGCTAATGGAAGTATATTTAAGCTAGGCTAGACTAAGCTATGATAGTATTTTCAATTTATGTTAGATTTGTGGGGACATAACGTCATCGTAAGTCAAGGGGCGTCTGCAGTACCTGCCCTTCCAGTTGTGATGACCAAAACATGTCTCCAGATATTGCCAAAAGTCCTCTGGGAGGGTAAATCTCGTCCTGTTGAGGATGACTAAATTAAGGTGTGGGGTATTTGTATTTGCACAAATGTCAGCAATATTGTTTTGTCTCTGCCTTTGTCTCCAGTACCTAGTTGATTGTGATGAAGTGATCTTCATGAAAGAGGGCTGTATCACAGAAAGAGGTACCCACGAGGAACTGATGAATTTAAATGGTGATTATGCTACCATTTTTAACAACCTATTGCTGGGAGACACACCGCCAGTTGAGGTAAGAGTTGCTGGTGTTTTTGTGTGTCTCCTTTCTTTGCAAGGGACACACAGCCATAGTGAGGGATAGAGCAATCTCAGCTGAATTCAGTGTCTGTGTCTTATTGGCAGGGGGCCCTGTTTTCTGGTGACCAGGCTGCTGTGCTCTGGTTCACATGCTGATTCTACTCTAGGAGAGCAGGACTGTGGGGCTGATGAGCAAGATCTTCTGTCACTGAGAACTGAATTATTAATAATAAGGCAATGGCGGGGAGAAGGACATGACCTATGTGAGGGTGGAGATGTGTGCTACTGTTCTGTCATAGCTTAGTGTCCTGATCGAAGCATTATGAAACTTTTTTTAATAAACAAGTGAAGAATGTGCCAGGGAAGGGAAATTAAATATCGCATAGATTTGAAAATGCTCCATGTTTGGTTGCTGGCTTGGCACTGAACGTTAACTAATACCTGCTGTGTTCCAGTTATTGGATTAGGTACTTTATAAGATACCATCTATTTAGTCATTTTAACAGAGCTAGGTGATAAAATATGACTATCCTCGACTTTTGCAGGTAAGGAAACTGAAGCTCAGAAAAGTTAAGTAACTTGCTAATAAGGGTGATTTGACTCCAAAGCACTCTCTCTGGCTGCTGCCCTGCCTCCTCCAGCTTCCCAGGTCGCTCTGGGCTCCATTAGGCACATACAGGGGCACACGTAGAGCTCGCTGGAGAGGTGATTTACTGTCTGCCCTCTCACCTGGGGCCCCCGGGGTGCTCTCAGGCAGGGCTGAAAGCTACTTTCTTGGCTGCCAGGGCATTTTGACATCTAAGGGATAAAAACAGAAAGTTGGGACCTCTTCTGGGGAGTCTTGTTTCAGTCTTTGGGTTTCGTTACATTTGATTTCAGGTATAGTACAACTAACTGTTCACACAACTGATGCCTTTTGATATAACTCATATGTTCCAGGCATGGTCAGTAACTTCCATAGAGACACTCTAATTCATATTTAGATTTTAAGAGAGTTTCTTCTTGTGACTCTCAGGGTCCTTGGAACCTTTTAGATATTTCCTCATGATGTAGACATGGAGGGAAAGTGAGAGGGAGAGAAGCTAAAATATAAACTGTCCAAGGAGCAAAGAACACTGAGAGTCGGTGTGTTACAGTGGAGGGACCATACTTTCAGTATATCATGTAATTTCCCTGGACGTCGGTTTCCTCATCCTAAAAACGGGGATAATATCTACCTCTTGGAGTTGTTTCATTGATTAAATTAAATATATGTAATGTTCTTGCCCTGGGAAGAAGTGGTGAACACATGGTAATTTTCTCTTTAGAGTAGGGGTCCTCAAACTTTTTAAACAGGGGGCCAGTTCACTGTCCCTCATACCATTGGAGGGCCGGACTATAGTTTAAAAAAACCTATGAACAAATTCCTGTGCACACTGCACATATCTTATTTTGAAGTGAAAAAACAAAGGGGCAAAAACACCCACAAGTGGCCCGCAGGCCATAGTTTGAGGATGCCTGCTTTAGAGAGTGTATTTATTCACGCAGTACAGTAAGTATAAAATTTAGAGCCCTGTCTGTGTTCTAGATGTGGCTGTAAATTTTATATTATTTTCTTTTTTTTTAGAAATGAGGTTGTGCTCTGTCGCCCAAGCTAGAGTACAGTGGCATCATCACAGCTCACTGCAACTACCAACTCCTGGGCGCAACTGATCTTCCTGCCTTAGCCTCCCAAGTAGCTGGGACAACAAGCGTGCGCCACCATGCCTGGCTGATTTTTTCTATTTTTTTGTAGAGAAGGGTTCTCACTTCGCTGCTCAGGCAGGTCTCAATCAAACTCCTGACATCAAGCAATCCTGCCTCAGCCTGCCAAAACGCTAGGATTATAGGCCTGAGCCACCACACCTGGCCTAAATTTTATGTTATTAATATCTACTTTTTTTCACTGTCAGTTTAAAAAGTCTAGATGGAAAGCCAACTGGGGGCATGAGGCTAACTATGACATAGAATTAAATGCGGTGAACTATACTAAGAGAATTTCCTATATAAAGACATGAGAGGAACTTGGAAAGGAGGGCATTAAATAGTTTGTTGTCTCAGGTTCAATCTGGTCAATGTTTATTGAGTCCTTGTGTGCCCTGTTATGGACAGGTCCTGGTGGTAGGGCCCGTGTAGGTTACAGCCATGTGGGAAACATCATCTCTGTCCTTGAGAGACTCACAGTGTTCTAGGGAAGACTTATGCTTTTATGCCGTACAGGTAACACCAGGTCACACATATAGCAATGTGCTATAATAGAGATACTAGCAGAGTGCCAGGGAAGAACAGGAGAACTTTCCAGGGGAGCCTCATGAAGAAGATTGTAAGATTTGAATCCATCTGAATGGGGGCGACTGGTTTGGGGAGGGGCATTCCAAGTGGAGGAACCAGCGTGGACAGAGGTACAGAAATGGGAAATTGCAGTGTGGCGTAAGAAATGGTATAAAATCCAGTGTGGCTAGAGGGTAGGGGCCGTGGGAAACAGTGAAATGGGAGAGGAACTGGCAGAATTAGGCTAGGGATAGAATACAGAGGTCCTGCAAAGCCAGGCTGAGAAGTTGGGGTTCATCTAGTGGTAGCAATGAGAAATGATCGGATCTGTGGATTCGATTTAGTGATGTGGGGGTTCAGAGACAGGAGGAATGGAAATGACTCCAGCCCTGACACTCTGGACAACTTGGAGTGGATGAGAACAGAATAAAGGCTACTGTGTTGGAAGGTTAGTGACTCTGGGGAGAGCAAATGTCAGTGGACTTACAGGGTAGAAACCCAGATCTCAAAGATTTGAGGAGGTGTGGAGGTACACAAAGTGAATATAGGTGACTCTTTCAAGAAGTCGAATATATCTCTTTTCGGTAATAGCTTGATGATTCTCTGATATGTGTTCTGTGGACATTCATCTGGATGGGCATCTGGATGGCTGTATCATGACTAGAGAAACTTTTTTTTCTTTAATATTATTAGATTAATTCAAAAAAGGAAACCAGTGGTTCACAGAAGAAGTCACAAGACAAGGGTCCCAAAACAGGATCAGTAAAGAAGGAGAAAGTAGTTAAGCCAGAAGAAGGTAATGACTCTTTTTTTTTTTTGAGACTTTTAGCTTTGTTATTAAAGTTTATCAGAAATTATGCCATGCAGTAATTCATGATGTTTGCTAGCATGATATTTTATAGAGTACCTGGTCTTATATTTCTGGAATAACAGAATTCTTATATAATATTAGGAGACCATGAGGCACCTTCTGTTTTCTTAAACAGACTGGGGCAAGGGCAGTAAGAATGACCTTTGATTCTATGCCTGCTCTCCCTGCATAAGGTGGGATCAGGTCTCTCCCTATTTAGCTGAGTCATCCTGAATAAGGAAGAATTGAATGGTGGCCAGAGGGATACCCCTCCTTCCTGTGACTCACCTGTGTGTCCCTCCCAACCAAAGCAGAGGTGCTCTGGCTCTAAGTGTAAGGCTGGTGGCAGGGGCCCCCTCCCCTCCCTAGATGGAAAAAGAAAACGCTTAGTGACCTGACCCGCCAAGGACAAACTGCTAGGCCCCACTGAGAGGAACCACACCCAGATGTCCACCTGGATTTGCTCCTGGATTCCACAAATACCTCCAGCCCCTCCTAAAATCCCCAGCTCTTCCCGACAAAAGTCCCTAGCCAGGCCCAAAGGGTATAAAAGGCCTCAGCCCCTTCAAACAGTGGCAACTTCTGGGGCCCCCCTCTCTTGGGGCCCCAGAACCTCGTCCACAAGTGTGTAATAAAGCCATGTGGTTTGGCTCCCACTCTTTCTCTTGTGTCTGTCTTTTCTTTTCACCGCTGCCGAAAAACCTTACACTAAGGAGCCTGTGGCCTGTGTTAGAACAGTAGAAACTCATTGCCTGGCCCTCACAGCATTGCCCCAAGACTCTGGTGACGGGTCACAGAGAGCGGTTTTTCCTGCTTGGCTTTTCTTATCAAGAGCCCTCCGGGCTGTTATCAATGGAAACAAATCTTGAGAGTTAAGAGACGCTATCTGCAACAACATGGGCATTTTCACCTTTGTGAATTTTTAAGCTACACATGTGCGGTCTTGTTTTAAAGCCTTCTTTTTGTCGCTTCACCTCCCTTCCTGACCCTTTTGGATCCAAAAACTTTCCTGGGCTTACCACTGCTTTGGGGATGGGCCTGTTTTCACTTCCTTGTCCTTAAAACTGCAGCAGACATTTGGTATGAGTGGTTGACCATTCTGATTTACCACTGTCTGCCTCCTTTCTTACCTTAAAAAAAGTAAGTATGAGGTTGTTCGAGTGTGATTTATGACATATCCCCCCAAAAAGCACAGCCTGGAAGGCTAAGTTTGTTAGTTCTTGCCACAAGCAATATAAATCAGCATATCATTAGGGAATATTTATTCTCATCTACATAGCTACTTACCTGGCTTTCACAACTCTTAGAAAGTTACTCAAGACTTGGGTGGCTTATTCCAAGATTATTAAACATTCTTTGTGATGAAGAGGCGCAGGCTTCCTGTATGGCTGTTTCTCTGTACTCTTATGTTAGCATCAATCATCAGACCACAGCAGGGAGACCCCATGCAATATCTTTGAACCTTTTCTCTCCTCTAACAGCCAGCCAGTCACCACCTCCTTCTGCATTTACCTCCCAAACTCCATCCGCTGCCACCACCCTAGTCTAGGCCTTTATCATCTCTGACCTAGAGTGTTACAGCTGCCTCCTTTCAAATCTGTCTTCCACAATCAGGGGGGAGATCTAGTTAAAAGCAACACCAACCAGCTTACTTTCCTGTGTGAAGTCTCTCACTAGCCTCTCATTTTCAAAGCAGTGTTTTCTAATCTTGTTCCTGCTGTGGCACACATAGAACACGCTAGTATTTGTGTGGAACACGGGGAGGCATGGACGAGGCTGCTGGCTGCCAGAGGCAACTGCCTGCTAGTGTCAGTCATGCCCGCCTGACAGGAGTGCCGTCTCCGCACACCTGTCACCCCTTCTCTTGAGAAGTTCTTGTTTGTTCAAATGGCTTTATCCTCTGACCACAGCCTGTTTAATCAGCCTCATCCTATTTCTTGCCACTCCTTAAGTGTACAGCTGTTCCAGCTGTGCTGAATTGCTGCTTGTCTGTCGGTATATACTGTTCTGCTGTTTCACCACCTCTGTGCCTGTGCCCGTGTCATTGTCTCTGCCTGCTGTCTCCCCACCTGCTTGACTCTGGTTACCTTTCCAGAAGCGATACAGACTACACAGAGTCTTCCCTGATGCCTGCCTGCTAACCACCTCCACCCCTGCCAAGTAGGTCAGGCACACCTCCTCAGCGTTCCCATGCTGCCCTGCGTAGTTCCATTCTTTCATGTAGCACTATAATGATTGTTTATGATTGTTTACTGTGGTAGGCTTCTCAGCCAGGTCCTCAAGGACAGGGACCTGGTCTAAATCCTCTTGACTGCTCCTGGGCCACCTCCTGGGCCTGGTTCATGGTAGGTGTTTGGTAAATTTTAAATGGATCAACAAATGCTTCTAACATCTACAGCCCTGTGAAACCATAGGCTCTCTTTGATTCTGCTGTTTTCTTTTCTTTTTTTTTTTGAGACAGAGTCTCGCGTTGTTACCCAGGCTAGAGTGAGTGCTGTGGCGTCAGCCTAGCTCACAGCAACCTCAAACTCCTGGGCTCAAGCAATCCTGCTGCCTCAGCCTCCCAAGTAGCTGGGACTACAGGCATGTGCCACCATGCCTGGCTAATTTTTTCTATATATATTAGTTGGCCAATTAATTTCTTTCTATTTATAGTAGAGACGGGGCCTCACTCTTGTTCAGGCTGGTTTCGAACTCCTGACCTCGAGCAATCCGCCCACCTCGGCCTCCCAGAGTGCTAGGATTATAGGCGTGAGCCACTGCGCCTGGCCTGCTTTTTTTCTTATGACTTAGTTTTGTGGCAGTAGTTTTTCCCTTCTAAGTTTATTTCTTTTTTCCTTATGTAGGGCAGCTCGTGCAGCAGGAAGAGAAGGGGCAGGGTTCAGTGCCCTGGTCAGTATATGGTGTCTATATCCAGGCTGCTGGGGGTCCCCTCGCATTCCTGGTCATCATGTCCCTCTTCATGCTGAATGTGGGCAGCACTGCCTTCAGCACCTGGTGGTTGAGTTACTGGATCAAGCAAGGAAGTGGGGTAAGCTTACTCATCAGGGGGCAAGCCACATGTCTACGCACATAGCTGTTTCTCTGTATTCCCTGGCTGTTCTTAGGGCAACTGTTCTAGTGTTCACTTAAAAGAAGCAATGAAGAAGGATTTTCCAGGATGGAAAGATGAGTCCCTAACGTAGCCTCACAAGACAGAAAAAAACCCTGACCCCCCCCACAGGGCGGTAGAGCCTGTCAGTAGGACTCCTGCGGCTCTCTGCTCTCATCCACTAGAAAAGAGAGAGGATGTGGGCACAGCCTGCTTTGTGTGTGCCACAGCCAAGTCCCAGGGTCGTTATCCTGTACCTTGCCCTTGAGTTGAGACTGGCCCTGAGCAGGGTTCTCAGTAGTCTTTAGGAGTCTCGCCTCATAGAGCTTTGCCTCCAAACAGAACACCACCGTGACACGAGGGAACCAGACCTCCGTGAGCGACAGCATGAAGGACAATCCTCTCATGCAGTACTATGCCAGCATCTATGCCCTCTCCATGGCAGTCATGCTCATCCTGAAAGCCATTCGAGGAGTTGTCTTTGTCAAGGTATGCGGTGGTGGGTGGCCTCTGCTCGTCCCTGGTGACTGTGTGGTCAGGCTTCAGCGTGGCATCTCCCAGATCTATTCCAAGTAGGGGACTCCCTTAAAGCAGGATGGCCCCAGCTGACATGATTTGTAGCCCATTAGCCTCAGCCTTTTCTCATTCCTCACCACATCCCTCCTGACCACTTGCACTTCTCTGGCTTTGGGAGTGGCTGTCCTGTGAAGTGGTTACCTGGATGACAGGAACTGAGCCGTCCCTGAGCCCTGATCACTGTGTGCTCGGCTCCACAGGGCACACTGCGAGCCTCCTCCCGCCTCCACGACGAGCTTTTCCGAAGGATCCTTCGAAGTCCTATGAAGTTTTTTGACACCACCCCAACGGGGAGAATTCTCAACAGGTTTTCCAAAGACTTGGATGAAGGTATTTCTCTCTGATCCTCTCTTTTATACTCGGAGCACAAACTGGAGCTCACTGTGCATTCAGCCTTCCTAGGTGGTTCCCCAAATGTGCAAATCTACCTGTCCTTAGATTCAGAGAGCACAGTGGCTGCTGGCGTTTTCACCAGGAACATTTCTTCTAAGTTTTCATTCCGTCTTATTTGACCTGAAGCCAAGTTCAGTGGATTGAGTTAGCAGAATGAAAGGCTTTGGACAGGGGCACCTGGGATTCCAAAATACACTTTTACTTTGAGGCAATGCATTGGTTCCCGGATAGCTACAGCCTCTGACAGGTTTTCTGGCTGTTGCATGAGCTATGCCTGCAATAGAACTTAACTACTGTGCTCTCCATAGCCCAGAGTAATAGCAGTGCCACCTGACATTGATTGAGAGTTACTGTGTAACAAGCAGCGTGTGGAACATTTTATGCACATTAGCCTTACCCTCATAGCAGCCCTGTGAGGTGGGTGTTTCACTCACCAAATGAATTCGTGAGAAGCTGGTATCTAGAAAGGTTAAGTAACTTGCCCAAGATCTATGGCTATTGGGTAACATAAGCTGCAAAGCTAATGTTTTTAACTACTGCACTGTGACTACCTCCAAAGGAGTTTGTTTCAGGCATTGACAGGCCATTGTAAGGCCATGGTCATAGGTTACAAGGAATCAGAACCATCCCTGATACCAGACTAATGGATAATACATTCCCATTCCTGTTAAACACATGCACATGCACACACATGAATGGAAAAAAGTCAGTGGTATCAACATGTCTGGGATTTGCATGAAAATACTTTAGCCAAAAGAAAAAGAAGGTGGGGTAGGGAGATAGCTGGAAAGAGATGAAGAAAAGTTGATAACTACTGAAAGGTCTGTACTCTTTCTTTGACCTTTGTGTATGTTCAAACATTTCCATGATGAAAAATTTCTTAAATCTTAGCAGCAGTGTATTGGTAAGAATACACCTAATTTTAGCTTTCTTTTTTGCATATTTTCTAAATATTAATATCTTACAACTAGCATGTATTACTCTGTAAAGGGGGAAAAATGTTTACAGGAGTTGAGCAGTTAGTGAACCAAAAAAAGGAAATGGAGAAAGAAGATCACTTTAAATTTCCTTGGGACAAAAAAAAAATTAGAGTAATTAGGTTTCTAGATTTTTCTTTGATCGTACTGTTTAAAGATAACATCACAAACTTCAGATAGGAATTTTGTGGAGCCTCCTCTTTTTTCAGTTTCATTTTTCTTGGTTTTGGATCCCAACAGTCTGACACTTGTTCCTTTATGATTTCTGCAGTGGACGTGCGCCTGCCATTCCAGGCTGAGATGTTCATCCAGAACGTTATCCTGGTGTTCTTCTGTGTTGGAATGATCGCGGGAGTTTTCCCGTGGTTCCTTGTAGCCGTGGGGCCCCTCGTCATCCTCTTTTCAGTTCTGCACATCGTGTCCAGGTAGACAGAAAGTGTTTGTGCCCGCAGTGCAGAAGAGAAGCCTGAGTTGCTGGTCTGCCATTATGACACAGAGCTTGTTCTCTCTCCAGAGTCCTGATTCGAGAACTGAAGCGTTTGGACAATATCACGCAGTCACCTTTTCTCTCCCACATCACATCCAGCATACAGGGCCTTGCCACCATCCACGCCTACAATAAAGGGCAGGAGTTTCTGCACAGGTTAGTGCTGATGGGGGCCAGAGGCCTTGAAGGGGGGCCAGCAGCCTAGCATTTAATAAGAGTCTGAGAGGCCCTTTGAGGCCAAAGTTGGGATTATAAAGCTCATTAATAAGGACATTAGTGATTTAATGGAGTGGTCTCTGATTAAAATTCAGTTGCTTGGTGTGGAACTCCCTTCTGAGCAAATGAGAAGATAGAAACGTACATTTGGGCCAAATGCATTGTCACTTGCCTATAGTCCCAGCTACTCAGGAAGCTGAAGCAGTTCTCTTGAGCACAAGAGTTTGAGTCCAACCTGGGTAACATAGTGAGACCCTATCTCAAACAAAACAAAACAAAACAAAACAAAACAAAAAAGCCTACAGATTTGGAGTCTGTTGGCTTTTGGTCCTGGAAAACTATAGCTGATGGAGTTTTCCCTTTTTTTTTTTCCAAATAGTAAAAGGTAGTCATTGTTATTAAAGTAGCATTTTATTTAGCCAATGAATATTGTTTACTTGTAAAACTTATGTACATAATCATTGTGGAGATTTGTATTAATAAGAGATTGGAATGAACTAAAATGTCCTTCAAAAGAGGACTAGAAGAACATAGTTTTATTCTCAAACTTTATGAAATAAAAAAAAAAAGAAAATAATATAAATTAAAAAAAAATAGAGGACTGGTTAAAGAAGCTATGGTATGCCCATATAGTGGAATATTATGTGGCCCTTAAAAAGAATGAAAGAGCAGGGTACAGATGTAGGTAGGTTGCATGCTGCATTTGAGTATGTGTTTGTATGTATAACATTTGGAGTGTCTCTGAAAGGATATGAAAGAAACTATTAGTTGCCACTGGAAGGGGGAACTAGATAGCTAGAGGACACATGGGAGAGAGACTAACTTTGCATGGTAAACCTTTTATAACTTTTAAATTTTCTATCCGTGTTTGGGATATTGCCTATTCCAAAAATTAGGCAATTATTTTAAAAAATTAAATTATTTTTAAAGTGTTAAATGACTCAAAAATACTTCCTAACTGTAGGTGGAAAAAAGTGAAATTTACTGAATATGTACGTGTGTGTATAAATACAGTAAATTTAAGTCCATTGAAAAAAATGCTGGGAAAAAGTGCAGCAGAATATTAATTCTGGTTTTAACTGGTTGATGAGATTACTGGAATTTTACATTTTCTTCTTTTTTATTGTATTTTCTGAATTTTCTCTCAAGAGTACATACTTTATTATAAGGAGGAAAAATGATTTTGTAAAGCATAGTACATTGCTCTGGAGTTCTAGTTGTACATGGTACCCTGAACCTTCAGATGGGTCTGACCTACTCTCTAGGCCCTCCCATGAGAGCTATGCTACCCCCTTTCAGAGGCAAAGGTCATCTGAGTCTCTCTTGCTGTGGATTGGCTCTCTTCTCCTGGTTCTTAACTCCATGGCCTTGAGGAACAAGTACCATTCTGCCCAGTGTTAGTGTGTCAGCACATACATGCAACTTTCCTATTTTCACTCTTGAGAGTTTCTTTTTCTTGGCCGTGGACCATTTCTGCTGTTTGCATTCGTGACCTTCCTTTGAGCAGATACCCCCTGCTTTAAGACATTCTTCTAAAGCGTAGCACTAGCCTCTTCCTTTTGTCTCCTTTCCCATGCTTTCTTTGTACTGTTAAGGTAGATTTTTCCACCTAACATCCTCGATATGGGTTTTGTTTTTTTGAAACAGTAGCTGAGATTAGAAAACCCCATGTCCTCCTCTGTGTGAGGCCGAGCATACCCCCTGAAGTTTCCATGTCATTGTCTCAGTTGCAAACAGGAAGTACTTAAATATTTGCCCTCCATTCTGTGATTCACTGAAGCTTTGCCTTCATCCATGAGCAGGGTTGTTCGGTACTTCTTTGCCCATAGGTATTCTGTCTTCCTCGCAGGTACCAGGAGCTACTGGATGACAACCAAGCTCCCTTCTTCCTGTTCACGTGTGCCATGCGGTGGCTGGCTGTGCGGCTAGACCTCATCAGCATCGCCCTCATCACCACCACTGGGCTGATGATCGTTCTCATGCATGGTCAGATCCCGCCAGCCTTCGCGGGACTGGCCATCTCCTATGCTGTGCAGGTCAGTCTCTGGGGTGGGGGCATCACCTCTGCTTGCTTGAGTTCTTCCTGTGCTGGCATAGAAGAGCCACGATGGGGGGCTTCACCCTAGCTGTCGCTTTATCTCTGGACCCCTAGAGCTCCTCTTGCTCTGATCCGACAGTAACAATCTGGATTTGACTAGGGCAGGGAGGGGTGCAATCTTGGAATAAAGGGGTTGAACTCTGTTGCATGTGTTTGAGAAATAGGTGCTATTTTCTTCATAAAAAAACATGATTTTGAAAATAGTTCCTTAGTTGTAGTTTTCTGTATTCACTACATCTCATCTCTGGCCTCTTCCTTATCTTCTAAAAATACTATTAATATATCCTCAGTATGCTTCTTACGTGCATTTTCTTTTCCCAATACTGTTAAATATATAAATCTTCTGGCCTATTGGCATGATTGAAGGTCTTTAAATAACTAAAAGAACAATAGAGAACTTGAGCACTGACTAGATATTTGAAGATACCAACACATTAACTGCCATGGAGTTGTGTGTCACTCACACATCTCTTCACCTTGGGAGACTTGAGAACTATTTTTCAAGTTGCATATAACGCACACACAGAAAATAGTAAAAAATAACAAATTTGTCATTAAATTAGAAAGGATTGTTTTGTTTTCAAAGTTTTTGTTCTAATTTCATAATAAAACATCATGGCCCCAAGGGAAAAATTTTTTTTTTAGTGTGACAGTCAATGTATTAAGTAATTGTTAATTTTTTTTTAAATAATGGTATTGGAGTCCTTCCTTCCTTCCTTCCTCCCTCCCTCCCTCCCTCCCTCCCTCCCTTCCTCCCTTCCTTCCTTCTTTTTTTGAGACAGAGTCTCGCTCTGTTGCCCAGGCTAGAGTGCTGTGACTCACAGCAACCTCAAACTCGTAGGCTCAAGCGATCCTCCTGCCTCAGCCTCCTGAGTAGCTGGGACTACAGGCACACGCCACCGTGCCTGGCTAATTTTTTCTATATATTTTTAGTTGACCGATTAATTTCTTTCTATTTTTGATAGAGATGGAGTCTCACTCTTGCTCAGGCTGGTTTTGAACTCCTGGCCTTGAGCAATCCTCCTGCCTTGGCCTCCCAGAGTGCTAGGATTACAGATGTGAGCCACCACACCTGGCCTTTTTTCTCTTTTTTTAAAATTAAAGATCAGGTAAAGGGTTGTATTTTTAGAGTCTTTATGTGTAAGAAAGCTAAAAGCTGAAGCATTTATTGATGAAATAATAGATTATCTGGGATTTGCTTCCAAATAATGTGGGGGAGGAGGGCAGGAGTGGGTGGGACTGTAGATGAAACAGTATTGGCTGTAAGTTGATCATTTTATAAGGTGGAGTTTTGGTATATGGGTGTTCATTATACTACTCTTGTATATGTTTGACATTTTCCATATTGGAAAGATAAAAATAAATAAGTAGCCTAAGGAATCCCAGAAGGGTGTATTCACAGATATCCAGAGATGTCTGCCCACATATGCAGACTGACTTGCTGACTGGGTGGGAAGACAACACATTACATGTGCAGTGTTTTAGAATCCCCAGTGTGAGGTGCACAGGGGCTCTGCATTTGCTTTTTTCCCAGCGTTATATCTGCATTCACCAAGCACTGCAGTCAATGTAGGGTGACAGGCGTTGTCTTCACTGTTCAGAGAATGACTAGGTCCCTAAAACCAGCTGCTGCATGTGCCCAGTCCTTATGATTGAGGTATGGCCCTCTAGATGAGGGAGGTTTTCTAGCATTGGCCTGATGTGTATTGCTGATGAATTCTTTCTTGGATTTCTGATTCCCATTATCAGTTAACAGGGCTGTTCCAGTTTACAGTCAGACTGGCGTCGGAGACAGAAGCCCGATTCACCTCGGTGGAGAGGATCGATCACTACATTAAGGTCAGGCTGCTGGAGGCCTTTTACCATGCTCTGACCCCTCTTACCCTTTACTGTCGTGGTGGCTGTGCAAGGAGGGGCTGGTTTCCTCTGCATGTGTTTGCCCACAGAGGAGGACCAGCAGTCTCTCCACCATGCTTGGAAGGGAGCAAAGAATACCATAAAAGTTTCTAAATATATTTGTAAATTGTGTCTAGTTGTGAACTTATGTTCATGGATCAATTTCTAGAATGTACAGAATGTCGTTGGTTCAGTTTAGCTGACGAGTGTAGCATTTTCCTTATAGTATTTAAAACCATGTGTTGTTTTCGTTCTTACTCCAGTCCAGTAGTTCTTAACCAGGGATGGCCGTCAGGATCCCCTACCGAGCTTTCATCAGAGACAGACGTGGCCCCATCTCTGGAGATTCTGATGCAGTAGACTGGGGTGGGACCCAGGCTTCTGCAGTTTTAAAAGCTTCATAGCTAATTCTAAACCACATTCACACTGTAGAAACCAGAAATCTTGTCGATACTGAGAGTATCTAGCTCTTCCCGCCTTGCTCCAGAAGGCTTTCCATCTTGCCATGGGGTGGCATCTTGCTAGTGTCCTACTTGGAACTCTTAAAGCAATTTCCTATAGAAAGAGGCAGAGTCGTGGACAGTTAGGACTCTCAAATTTAACTCAGATCTCAAGACTTACCTCTTTTGTGAACTGCCCTGAGACTTTACCAGCATTTATGTCATTGTTTATATGGGAAGAATACATTCTGAGTTTCCAATAATTGACTTAGAAACATAGTTTTGAAAAATTATTCTTTTGGTTGAGAACTGAGTATATGTAAACTGTATTTTCTAATAGAGACATGCTTCACTGATTTGTTTTGACAGGGAACCTCATTAGTTGTAGGATATTTCTTTTTCTTTTTTTTTTTTTTGAGACAGAGTCTTGCTCTCTCACCCTTGGTAGAGTGCAGTGGTGTCATCTTAGCTTACTGCAACCCCAAACCCCTGGGCTCAAGCGATCCTATTGCCTCAGCCTCCCAAGTAGCTGGGACTACAGGTGCATGCCACTGCGCCCAGCTAATTTTTCTATTTTTAGTAGAGATGGAGTCTCACTCTTGCTCAGGCTGTTCTCAAACTCCTGAGCTCAAGCAATCCTCCCACCTCGGCCTCCCAGGGTGCTAGGATTATAGGCGTGAGCCACCGCACCCGGCCCAGTTGTGGGATATTTCTTAACTAACAAATGATTGTTTTCAGAAAAAATAGCAGGTAGCTGTCTAATGTATCTGGTAATAGCTATTCTTTATATTTAGACTTTAGCCTCTTTTCCCAGTATTCTGGTCTGTGGGCAACACATGTGTGTACAAATGGGTGTGTGTTGTTTGAGTTAATATTACAGATGACGAGAGTCTCATGCTGGGGAGAGGTCAGGATTATGGTCAGTGGTGGTACAAAGTGGACCCTTCTCAAACCAGTCACATTTCTGAGGACTGTCTGTCCCAACACAGAGTCCTTCCAGCTTGGTCTACTCTCTGGGCCACTGCAGTCTTTGGCCCTAACTTCCCAATAAGGCTACATATGCCATAGCTAATTGCCATAGAGTTTTAAAACATTGTGAGGTGTGACTAGTGGTGACAAAAATTACCCAAACAGTTATATCACAGCATTTTAAAGCTATATCACAGCATTTTAAAGCTGGAATAGATTTCCAAGATCATCTAATCCAGTCCCTACAATTTGCAGATAAGAAACTAAGACCCAGAGAGAAATGACATATCCAGGTCACACAGCTGTTAGTGCCAAAACTGGAATTATAAGTCTGTGTCTCCTGGATTGACCAAGACAGTGTCAAAATGCCAGGATCTGATTAGATGTTTAATAAATGTTAGTGTCTGTCCTTTGGGTTTAGGCCAATGGTAATCAAATGGTAGAATCCTATTTCAAGTGGAGCATTTTCAAAGAATTCCAATAAAAACTGCTGTGGTTGAAGAGGGATGGAAGGCCTCATGCCTCTATGTAGGCTTTCCCTTTGCCCCTGAGGCATGTTTGTGGAAGAGTTCCTTACGACAGAAGGCAGTTTGAAAATTACTGCCCTCCCTAAGCTGCTGCCAGCAGCCATTGTGTTCTGTCTCATTTAATGAGGATAAGCATTTACTGCCAAGGGACTCTTTGCTGGCAAGGAGACTGGGTGGCAGCTGCCTCTGTATGGCCGCTGTGTTTGTCCTGGTTTTAATTCTCTGTGACAAAGACTTATTGCTCCCCAGCCATCTGTGGTCAGTCTGAACGGGCCACTTCTGTCTCCCCAGACGCTCTCCTTGGAAGCACCTGCCAGGATTAAGAACAAGGCTCCCTCCCCTGACTGGCCCCAGGAAGGAGAGGTGACCTTTGAGAACGCAGAGATGAGGTACCGAGAGAACCTCCCTCTGGTCCTGAAGAAAGTGTCCTTCACTATCAAGCCTAAGGAGAAGATCGGCATTGTGGGGCGGACAGGATCGGGTAAGGACGTGCAAAGCCCTCTCTGGGGAACCCAGAGGTTCCAGAGAATGTAGCAATTTATGGAATATCACTTTCATCCCTTTAAACCAGATCCCTTTTAGATTAGTGTTTAGTGTCACAGACCCCTCAAAAACGAATTTTCTAGGTTTATTTTTAACCCTGCCTTGATGACATGTAATGCTTTTTCCAATCATAAATGTATGCATTATCAATGGAGAACACTTGGAACATATAGCAAAGTACCGAGGGGAGAAGCACCCAGAACTCCACCTGACAGAGATAAGCACTGTAATGTTTTTGGTGGATATCTTATGAGGCTTTTTCTGTTAGCACATATGTTTGCAAAAATGTGGTCATTTTACACATACTGTTTTGTGAACTTCTTTTAAAACTATTAGTATTTTCTCATGTCAATGAATGATTGCTATGCAGTATAATACAAAATTCTGTTTTGTAGATGTACTGTAATTTATGTTTAACCAATTGGTAGGGAATTGAGGTTAATTTTTCACAATTATGAGTAGCGTTGCAGTGAACATTCCTATTTCTAAGTCAAAATTTATGAATAATTTTAAAGACTTTGTGACATAATGCTAGGATAGTCTCATATTCATCAGAAGCTATATTCCTTCGAAGGCAGAAATTATTTTTCTTGTCTGACATCAACTGTAAGGAAATTGAGGCCGGGCACGGGGTCTCATGCTTATAATCCTGGCACTCTGGGAGTCTGAGGTGGGAGGATTGTTTGAGCCTCAGCAAGAGTGAGACCCCATCTCTACCAAAAATAGAAGAAATTGGCCAGGTGTGGTGGTGCATACCTGTAGTCCCAGCTACTTGGGAGGCTGAGGCAGGAGGATTGCCTGGGCCCAGGAGTTTAAGGTTGCTGTGAGTTATGATGATGCCATTGTACTCTACCCACGGTGACAGAGTGAGACTCTGTTTCACAAAAAAAAAGAAATAGAGAAAATAGAGAATTGGCCTTCATTTTAGGTGTTTTGCTTCACTTTTATTCTTGGAAATGTGTTACTATAGGCCCTTTGATATCTAAGGTCAGTACCTGAGTGATTTCTTTCTTTCCCTCTTTCCTTCTTGAATAATATTTCAAAGATTGAGTCTTGTCTTATTTTAATAACCTATTATCCTTGTATTACTGTAAGAGGTCTCTTTGGTTCAGTTATTATTGGCTTTCTGGGCTTGAGGCTTCCTTGGCATCAAAACTCTTGCATGTTTTTTTTCGCCATTAACAACAACAACAAAAGTCTTTTATCTTTTCTGGCCAACTTACTTTAGAGTACTTTCTAAGGAAGAAAAGAAAAAAGCCTTTCCTGCTTTCTGTTTGAGGGAATTATTTCATATCGAGACACTGCCTCCAGGTTTTTCACACTGGGAAAAGAATCTTCAGCCAAGGGTGTAGGGCGCAGGTGGGGCCAGGGGGTGCTGTCCCAAAGCACCCTAATCCTAATATCTAATCCTAATCTAAGCACTCTAACCCTAATATAGCTGCTTCCAGGTTTCATGAGCCCTGGCTCTGCCTTGGTCACAATGAAGGACACCACTATGAGGACTTTGTTGCCCTTCTTACTAGCACATTCCATCTGTGCAAAGGTAGTCTAGGTTCAGAGAACTGTGAAGTCTTCCAGCCTAGGCATTCCATACCTAGGCACCTTTTGTTAAAGTGGAACAACCTGACCCATTTATTTGAGTACCATTCCTTTGTTAGCTTAGATGTTAAAACAAAGTACTGGCCGGGCGTGGTGGCTCACGCCTGTAATCCTAGCTCTCTGGGAGGCCGAGGTGGACGGATCATTTGAACTCAGGAGTTCGAGACCAGCCTGAGCAAGAGCGAGACCCCATCTCTACTATAAACGGAAAGAAATTAATTGGCCAACTAATATATATAGAAAAAAATTAGCCGGGCATGGTGGCGCATGCCTGTAGTCCCAGTTGCTTGGGAGGCTGAGGCAGCAGGATTGCTTGAGCCCAGGAGTTTGAGGTTGCTGTGAGCTAGGCTGACGCCACGGCACTCACTCTAGCCTGGGCAATAAAGTGAGACTCTGTCTCAAAAAACAAAAAACAAACAAACAAACAAAAAGTACTGCCTTGGTCCTAGCGGAGTGTCTCTCTCCTCTCCTTATATCTGGGTAAGGGGCCCGCCCATGACCAAGTCCTCCAATCCTGAATAGAGTCATCCATTTCTAGGAGAAAAACTGTCCTGCTACATAATCAACCAGGTTTCCCAACTTGTTTCTGGTAGAGAGATGTGAGGATTATTGCATTAGGAAGATGGGTGGTTTTCAGGTTCCTGTTAGGTAGTTTGACAGGGGTATTCCCAGGGGGCAAATCCCAGCTGCAAGGTGTGGCTGTAGACACAGGGGGCAAATCAGGCTATTTGTACCCTCAGTGACTACTGAAGAGACAGAGTCATAGTAATGTCAGCGAGGCTCTCATGATAGGTCTTTCAGAACACAGGGGCAGGAGATGGGTAGAAGGATCAGGCACTAGGCGTGTGGCCAAAGGAAAGTGGTCCAGCAGTTAAGACACTGTAGTTCCAAATCTAAACTGTGGCTCCAGGTTGCAGAAGGGCGGACAAAACTATAGCAAAGCTTTTTTTTTTTTTTTTGACACTATATAGAGAGGCTTTTAAATGTTTGTATCCTTTGACAGGTAATTGCAGTTCTGAGATTAAGTTCTATATAAACAAAATGTCCAACCCTAGAGGGCTGGTTAAACAAGTAAGAAAGAATACCTCCACATGATGAAATGTTGCGGCCACTAAAATTTTATCTTAAAAAGTTCTTAATAATATGGTTGAGTGCTTGTTATACAATGTTAAGTGAAAAAAAGCAACTACAATATTGTATCTCTGGGACGGTCTCAATTCTGAGAAAAAGACTGAAAGGAAATGTGTCAAAAATTACAGTAGTGAGATCATGAGAGACTGATGTTGTCTTGTATTACTTGTGTAACTTTTCAAATGAAGATGTAACTAAGAAAGCCTGTGTTGCTGATCTCTTTAATACTGAACTCACCATTCTCTCCCCCAAACCTGCTTCTCTGCGTAGTTTACTATCGTGGTAGGGTCATTGACATCTGCTCATGGACTCAAGACAAAACCTTCTTCCCTTGCATGTGTGTCCCTGGAACTTCTCCAGCTGATGCCATGGCAACGGGAGGCCTTGTCTAAGTCTCTCTCTCTCAGCTCTGATAAGAGGACAGAGAGAGGGAAAGCATCTTATCCTCTGGTTTGCCCTCCAGCTGCTTGCTGGGAGATCTCTGTTCTCTTGACTTTGCCTAAGAGGTATCAGACCCTGTGTACCTGTTCCTAAGGTGACCAGAGGCATTTTTCTGTTTTATTCTCATGGCGTGGTCCCTCCCACTCCTTCTCAGCCTGAAGCTTTGTGATTTGAAGCTATCTGCTTGATAGCTCAGGAAAGTTAATCACTTTTTTCTGTTTCTATCATATTATACATTATCTCAGTTAATTGATTGAAATAATAGTTACATAGAAATAGAAAAATAGATGATTTTGCCCTGAGGATAAACCAGTTTTGTCTTGACAGAATTCACTAATAGAGCTGCTTTTCTGCATGTCTTCTGACCCATCAGGGAAGTCCTCTCTGGGGATGGCCCTCTTCCGTCTGGTGGAGTTATCTGGAGGCTGCATCAAGATTGACGGAGTGAGGATCAGTGACATTGGCCTTGCTGACCTCCGAAGCAAACTTTCCATCATTCCTCAAGAGCCAGTGCTGTTCAGTGGCACTGTCAGGTGAGGACCTGAGCACCTCGGGCTTTGTGCCTCTCCTAGAGGCCTGGTGGGCATGTTGGACCACATGGTGCTGGAACCTCCATGCGGAGCCGAGCTCTCGTGAACTCTGGTCCAGTGCTCTCCCCTGCGCCATGTGCTTCCCGTTGCAGAAGTGTGCAGCAGCTCCACTGCACATGCTACTTTGTTAATGACATGGGGCGGGGAGGCCTGCAGCATGGTGGTGAAGAGGTCAGAGAGATTTGGGCTCAAAGCTCTGTTTTGTGGCTTTGGACGATTACCCACTCCTAAGCCTGTGTCCTCACCCATAAAATGGGGATACTTTAGAGGCCCATTGTTGTGAAGATTGAGTAAATTCATACAAATTATATAAGTACAGAGCCTGGCAAATGGTAAGCATCCAATAAATGGCAAATGCCTCATCACCTCATCATCCTCCATCTGCTTCCTGCTCCATTCTGTCATCTGTCCTGGGTATGCTGAAGTTGCAGTTCTAATGATGGCTTTCAGGCATAGTGCTACTCAGGTGTTGTAACTGTCCGGTATCTTCTTCCTCCTTTGATACTTACTCTGGAATGATGTTTCTTTCTGAAATCTGCCAGCATGCCAAAGATAAAATTCCTCTTTGTGGCTTGTTAATATAGTAACTAGAAAGGAAATCTATTTATTCATATTATCTTCCCTATACTTGGCTTTTTTTTTTTTTTTTTGAGACAAAGTCTCACTCTCTTGCCCGGGCTAGCGTGCCATGGTGTTAGCCTAGCTCACAGCAACCTCAAACTCCTGGGCTCAGGCGATCCTCCTGCCTCAGCCTCCTGAGTGGCTGGGATTATAGACTTGTACCATGATGCACAGCTAATTTTTTCTATTTTTAGTAGAGACAAGGTCTCACTCTTGCTGAGGCTGATCTTGAACTCCTGACCTCAAGCAGTCCTCCAGCCTCGGCCTTCCAGAGTGCTAAGATTACAGGCATGAGCCACCAAGCCCTACCAGTCTTAAGCTTCTGCCTCCTAAAAACAACAGATTTCCATAATTTATGTCCATTTCTATTCAAACTGCCATTCTTTGGAAATAAAAACAGCTTTAACTACATAGTTGAGCTAGATTGGGCTTTTAAAAAAAAATCATTCTAAAAGTTATATTGCCATTTTTTCTGTAATTTTTAGCAGTTTCCATAAAAATTGGTACCAACATAATTTCGAATAACTGCAGGCAGTATTCAGACTTGTCTTTAAAACTAGGCCCTCTCTTTTCTTTGGAAGTGGCATTTGAATTCATTTATTCAAGAAGGTTTGGTAGATATCTTAGTCTGCTTAGGCTATTATATATAACAAAATATCATAGACTGAGTGGCTTATACAACATAAATTTATTCCTTACAACTCTTGAGGCTAGGAATTCCAAAATGGGTGTCTGGTGAGGACCCTCTTTCTGGTTGGCAGATACCACCTTGTTGTGTCCTCACATGGCTTTACCTTAGTCAGGGCACATAGAAAGAGAAGAAAGAGAGCTCTTGTGTCTCTTCCTCTTCTTATAAGGGCACGAATTCCATTATGAGGGCCCCAGCCTCATGACCTCATCTAAAGCTAACTGTATCTCCCTAAGGCCCCACCTCCAAATACTATCACATTAGGGTTTCAATATATGGATTTTGGGGGCACACGTTTAGTCCATAGCAGTAAATAAACTGAATGCTCATCCATATTCATGTAAAGCCAGCACTCTTGGGTGTGTTTATTTTGGCATTTCTCTAATTGAATTTGGACAGCATGTACTGGATCTGTTGATGATAATAAATCATTCCCGTTGGGTACGGAGGTAACAAGGTCAAACAAGTGACATCAGAAGAGAATTAGAACTTATTAAAGACTTAAGTCTAAAATTAAGAAATTAAAAAGTGTTGCCAAATCTGCTCTTCCCATAATCCTGTTTTTAGATTCCATAGGAACACCTTTGAAAAAAAATTGGCCCTATAATATTTGGTTCTGTTCAAAAGAACTATGTATTTTTAAAAATTGTTTCATCATCATTTGGAACTTTAGACTCCTTGAAAATGCTGCTACCAAGAAGCCTCAGTTTTAATTTTAAGATTTTATAGCACTTCATTTGGGCTTGTGAATTGGGGGCTTCTGGAGTTAATAGTTAAGAATTGACGTTGGGCATGTGATGTGCAGCTAGTATTTGTAGAACATCCTGGAATTGTAGCTTCAGCGGGACTGGGACCATTTGTTACCTCCAGAGAAATGTGTGCTGCTTTGTTTACAGCTCAGTAGTTGGTTGCTGCTGTCTTGGGTTTGTAGTTCCTGAGCTTAGAGTGCTGTTTGGGCAGTCAGCTATGCAAACTAAGAAAATCATTTAAGTTTTGCTCTAATTTTGGCTTTTCAGTCAGTAGTAGATACTGAGGAAATATTAAATCCCAGGCCTTCTGTCTTCTCCTTTTATACCCCCGGCAGGGATGGGGGGGACCTGTGACCTCAAGGCCACATGTGGCCCTCAAGATCCCCAAGTGCTGCCCCTGTCTGAATCCAAACTTCACAGAACAAATCCCTTTTTTTTTTTTTTTTTTTGAGACAGAGTCTCGCTTTGTTGCCCAGGCTAGAGTGAGTGCCGTGGCATCAGCCTAGCTCACAGCAACCTCAAACTCCTGAGCTCGAGCAATCCTGCTGCCTCAGCCTCCCGAGTAGCTGGGACTACAGGCATGCGCCACCATGCCCGGCTAATTTTTTTTTTTATATATATATTAGTTGGCCAATTAATTTCTTTCTATTTTTATAGTAGAGATGGGGTCTCGCTCAGGCTGGTTTTGAACTCCTGACCTTGAGCGATCCGCCCGCCTCGGCCTCCCAGAGTGCTAGGATTACAGGCGTGAGCCACCGCGCCCGGCCCAACAAATCCCTTTATTAAAAGGATTTGTTCTGTAAAATCTGGATTCAGTCAAAAGGCCTCACTCAAGGATCCAGAAGGCCACAGGTTCCCCACCCCTGGGGGGCAGTTTCTTACAGATCCCAAAGAACATTGAGCTTGTGGTATCTTTTCTTAGAAGATGGAAAGCCTACAGTGGGTTTCCCAAGGAAGAGCAGGATAGATCATCTGTTTCTCAGCTGCCTCCCGGAGACACTGAATTTGGATTCTGTATCTCCACCACCATTAACCAGCACTGGGTGCATCTTGAGATACCAGCCAGCTATTAAAACTTGGAAGGAACTCTGAGAGGGAAAGCAAAGGAAAACCCCAGTCAAACAAAGCTCAGAAAGTCATAAGATACAAATTTCTGAGTTGTTATGCATACAAATAAGTCATGATTTGGGTGGTCTCAGATGATTTAGGACCACACCCCTCCCCAGATTAGCCCGAATGTCAGTCCACTCCAATACCTGCGTCCCATCTTTTTCTCATCTGTCTGTCTCAGTTTGAGCTCTCAGGCCTGTGTTTTTGTGGCCTCTCACTTTCCCTTGCCTTTTGCCCTGATAATTGGCCCCAAGAAGAGAGGCCCTTTTTCCACGAGGACTTAAACACTTTCTCTGGCCTCCATCTCTCATGGCCCCAGCACTGCTTTGCTTTCCTCTCACTTTTCCTCGAAGTTCCCGAAGTCCAGCCCTGGCCTCTGCCTTAACCTCCCTGCTTTCTGTCCTGAGGACTGTCTGAAGCCTGGCTAGGCGGGTGGTGAGACTGGCCATGTCCAGCTGTCACTCTAGTCTGTCTCCGAGTCTTGGTCCCCTGAGGCTGTTGGGTACCTTCTCATCACCAGGAGCAGTTCTGCTTGGCATCCATTCATTAGTATGAAGCACTATTCTTACTTCTTCCTATTTGGATGCTGTCTCTCCTTTCATCTGCTCATTAAATTTTCTTACTTTGGAGGAACAGCACTAGATCTCAACTCACAATCACAGCAAAAAAGGAAACAGTCCACAACTGACTGGTTCATCCTAGACCCAAAGCACCTTCAGACAGAAGCATCTTGTACTGTAGGTGGCATGGAAGTTGCTCCAGATTTGCTGAAGCAGCTTCTTAGCATCTCAAGGCCTTTCAGTTGTTTCTAACTTACTTTCTTACTCTGTTGTTTAAGGGAGCACCCTTTTCCTTTTTGGGCAGTCTCAGTCCCTGTAAAACTTGGGAATTCTGCAAAACTTCTAGTCTCTATGTCAGAAGGTAATGCCAAGTCTAGAAGAACTGTCTGAAGAGCCCTGGGTGGCATCTAGCATACATTGAAAAGTCGTTCTATGCTAGACACTGCTGCTTTAAAAAACAACATAGCAGCAATAATAGTTGCTAAGCTTATTGAGGACTTACTATGTGCCACATACTGTCCTAAGCATTTTAACTATCTTAATTCATCAAATACTCAAAACTCCACAAGGGTAGGTACCACTATTATGCCTATTTTATAGACAAAGAAACTGAAACCTAGAGAGTGAGAGTCAAATGACTGGCCCAAAGATACACAGCTAGAAGTGGCAGAGCTAGAATTTGAACCTGCTCTGGCTACAGTCTGAGCTCTGCTCAGCACTCACTGTGCTGCCTTCTAAAGTAGGTTAATACATAAAATATTTCATTAAATATGAAATGTCCGATTTCAAATCAAAAGTTTAGTTTATTATATTTCAAACAAAAAGCAGTACAATTAATCATAGTATGTGCCTAAACTATCAACACAATTTTGACATTTTAACAGTAGTTTGTTTATGCCAGCAGTGAAGAATTCTGGAGATTGAGTGGCACTGAAATCGCAAAAGGCGTTTTCCACAGCTTATTCAGAATTGAATATTTTTCCTTGCAAGTAGTGGTCCAAAGCCTGGAAGAAGTGGTAGTCAGATGGTGCAAGGTCTGGTCAATATGGTGATGACAGAGAGTTTCCAAGTCCAACCTCTGTAGTTTGAGCAGTGTTGTTTGTGCCACATGTGGTTGAGCATTGTCTTGCAAAAGGATTGGTCTGTCTCTATTGACCAATCTTGGCTGCTTAATCGCAAGCATCCTCACCATTCCATACAATTAGTTGCAGTAGACATCCCCTGTAATGGATTGACCAGGTTTCATGAAGTTGTAGTGGGATAAAACCAGCGCTGGACCACCAGACAGACACTATTAGCTTTTTTTGATAATAATTTCATTTTGGACTATGTTTTTGGCACTTCATCTTTATCCAGCCATTGTGCCAAATGGTTGCAGTTGTAAACAAGAATCCATTTTTCATCACACATAACAATATGGTGTAGAAATGTTTCGCCTTTATGTCGTGACAGCAAAGAAAGGCAAGCTTCAAGATGATTTCTCTTCTGATGCTCATTTATTTAATGCAGTACCCATCTGTCCAGTTTATTTACCTTGCCCATTTGTTTCAAATGGTCCAATATTGTTGGAATAGTAACATCAAACCTTGCTGCTAATTCACATGTAGGTTGAGATGGATTTGTTTCCACTACAGCTTTTAGCTCATCATTATCCAGCTGGTCTTAGGTCACCCACATGGCTCATATTCAAAATTGAAAGCATCAGACTGGAACTTCGGGAACCATTGACAAACTGTGTTCATTAACCACATCCTTCCCAAACACTTCACTGATATCTCGAGTTCTGTGCGTAGCATTGGTTTCACAACAGAATTCATATTCAAAAATAACACAAATTTTTGACTTATCCATGGTTTCACAAAAATTGCTGGAAAAAAAAATTTAAAAGATAATCACAAGCCAAAAACTGGATTCGAAAGAATGAGAATGTACTTTCTTTTTTCTTTTTTAAGAATATAAGTCATTTAATACTGTTAATTTTATAGCACAAAATAAAACAAGCTATGATCCCCAAAAATAATTTTAAAAGCTTACACAGAAAATATTATTGCCTGAAGTTTATGATCTTTAAGTTACAGGTCAAAAGAGTTTTATGTTTTAAAACACACAGTGAAGACCATCTAAGAAGCAAGGCCACTGTTCCTCCTGTAGGGACAACGATCCTGTTTCAGAGAACTGTCCTTCTACTCCTTTAGAATATACGACCAGTTCAGTGTCAACACTGACAGCAGTTACCAGGGACATAGTTCTCTGGTCCCAGAGGGTGGAGTTGAGGCAGAACTCAGTGGTGTCCGAGAAATCATTAGTTTTAGATACTGTGTTAAAACAATCAAGAGAATGTACTTTCATAATAAAAATAAAATGAGAAGTGTCAAAGTGCAAATGTTAGAGATAACAACTGTTAAACTTAGTACTTAAAGAAATCAGACACTTCATACTTAATGACCTAATTCCATGACACCACTATTAACCACGACCTTGAGATACATTCATCTCTCCAAAATCAAGCTAGGCTTGCCTCCTCAGGGGTCTCGACCTTTAGTTATATTTCTTTTCCTATCATCTATAAAATATTCTTTGCCTCTCACATCCTCCCCAAAATTTTTACACAATTTCTGGTGCTCTCTCTATTTTCATTTACTCTACTTTTCTCCTTTTAACCTTTTTCACTTTATTTGTACTCTTAACAACTAAAAGCCAAAATATTTCTGAATAACTATTCTGAGCTTTCCTTTAGCTTCCTGGTAGAAGAAGGTATGTGAATCCCAACATCTGCTCTGAGGACTAAGACTGCCGAGGAGTCACACCACAGTTGACAGGACAGCATGGCAGCATGGTGTAGTACCATGTCTTCTATACCAAGAGTGAATTGCTGCATCCTCTCACACTCTGGGAGATATCCTTGGCTTCATTTAGCAGTGGTCAATAGGCTAGCGTAGGCTGTTGCTAAAAATAAAATGCAAAGAACAAAAGATGAAAATGTGCTTTTGGCAACATCAGGCCTTGAGGTGTTCTGATGATTAAAAATAACCGCCCCTCGTGTCCAGATACTTTTTTCCTATCCATCCACTTAACTGAACACTCTCGATGCAGTGCATGCATAACTTTGCTTTCTATCTGTGGGTGGGACTCAGGACCATCTGGCTTCTCTAATGAGGGTGTATTTTTTTTCTTTCCCTGATTGAGATGATTCTGGTCTGCCTTAATGTGCATGTATACCACCTACAGGTGTGTGTCAGTGTTCCTTTCACATGTGGAACCCACTGGTGAGTCTCCTGAGGCTCCTTCCACTGGTGTGATGGGCCTAGGTGGGCAGAGTCTTGAGCCTGTCAGTGTATCTGCTGAGTCTTCACCCTCAGAGAGTCCGATGGGGCAGTCTCAGTGAGCAGGCCACTGCAGCCTTGCGTACAGCAGTCCCCCCGTACCCGTGGTTTCACTTTCTGTGGTTTCAGTTACCCATGGTCAACTGTAGTCCAAAAATATGATATACTAGTTTGTGAGAGACACCATGTTCATATAACTTTTATTATAGTATATTGTTATAATTGTTCTATTTTATTGTTAATCTCTTACTGTACCTAATTTATAACTTAAACTTTGTCATGGGTGTCTGTGTATAGGAAAAAACATAGTATATATAGGGTTCAGTACTATTTGAGGTTTCAGGCATCTACTGGGGCCTTGGAATGCATCCCCCACAGATAAGGGAGACTGTTGTATTTGCAGTTTGTCTGAGAAGAGGTATCTGATGAACTCACTATGTATATTTGTTTCCTAAGGCTGCCATAACAAAGTGCCACAAACTGGGTGGCTTACAACAATAGAAATTTATTCTCATAATTCCTAGGCCAGAAGTCTGAAATCAAGGTGACAGCAGGGCCACACTCCCTCTTAAACTCGTAGGGAGGAGCCTTCCTCGCCTCTTCCAGCTTCTGGTAGTTTGTAGCTATCGGTGGTGGCATTCCTTGGCTTATGGATGTATCATTCTAGTTTATGCCTCCATTGTCACATGATATTCTCCATGTGTGGCTCTGCCGTCACATGGCCATCTCCTATAAGGACCAGTCATATTGGATTAAGGGCCCACCCTGCTCTGCTACTCCAATATGATCTCATCTTAACTAATTATATTTGCAATGACCCTATTTCCAGAGAAGGTCACATTCTTAGGTACTAGGGTCTTTTCAGGAGATGTAATTCAACCTATACTACTGGGCATCACTCTACAGTGTTAGAGAACCCTGCCTAGGCTAAGTTGAAGGAAGTTATCCACACGTTCCTATTCTGGGGACCAACATTATGGACTCCTTCAGTTTTGAGCATGTATTTATTGAGGTCCTACTCTGTGCAGAGGACTCGACTCAGGCTTCTATCAGAACTATTGCAGATCATGTATCCATGATCCTGTGATTATTGTGTACTTGGGAAATACAGTCAGTGCCTGAGAAATGTCTGGTCTCTTTTCCCATTGGTTGTTCAAAGCCCAGCTTGGCAATATTTTTTTAAGAAAGGATTTTCTAGAGGGCAAGTGGAGCTGGTCCACGAGAAAGTGGGAAGGGGTCAGAGCCCACTGGCTCTAATCTCTTTTCACTTTGAAAAGAGTGACTCAGAACTTGTGAACTATGAACGATGAGTAGGTCCATATTAGACCACATGAATAGGAGAGAATATTTTGTCATGAAAGTGTGCATTGCCGCCTGGATGAATGTCACTTGGAGGATTGTCTTGCTAACCTTGCCACGTAGGAGCTGCCGGCAGTCTTTGCTAAACCAGACAAAAGTGTGAGTGACCTTTCACTCCTCAGACTTGGGGCAGAGAACGCAGTTCAGGCTGTCCCTAACTGTTGGTGTGTCGGTGCAGAAGGTGCCCTAAAAGGCAGCTGGAAAGGAGAACAGTACGCACTGATCTCATCAGTCTGGGCACGGGTGGATGCGGACTGCAAAGGGACAGAGGGACAAGGAGGATCAGGAGCGTCCAGCACCTCTTGGTTTGTCTTTTTGGTTAGAAGCAGATGAACCTCTCCTCAGACTTACCCATGGATTATCAACAAATTGGACACCTTCGTTTTTAATTAAGGTGCCCTTTGTAGATGGTACGCCCATGGAGATCAGTCTTTCCCATCCAGACCTTTCAGGCAGGACTTTACCAGAACTATTTCAGATTCTGTATCCAGGATCCTGTGAGTATTGTGTCTACTTGGAAAAGGTGTTGAGTAGGACTCAGAAACCACCAAGCTTTAAAACCAGACATCTAACATGCCCACACGGACCTTGTCAGTTTAACAGATACCAGTAATTGCTGTGCTCCAGGCACCGTACATATACTATCTTAATGTTTACAACAACCTACTTAGTAGTATCGCTATGTCCCCATTATTCAGACAAGGAGATTCCAGAGTAATTTGTCCAAGGTCCTGCAGATGTGAGAGGCAGAGCCGCAATTTGAGGCCAGTCTACCTGGACCCAGTGTGCACACTCTCCCTCCACTGCGCTGCTCTTTGCCTGAGCTATTACAGGAGACGTAGAAGTTGTGACTTACTAATGTCTCTTATCAAGAAGTCGAATACGGATGGGAGGAATAGATTCTTCTATATACAAAAAATAGTAAACGGTGCATGGGACACAGCCGTGAATAAGATCCAGCAGGGTGGAGGGTGGGGAGACCATGACGGTGATGAGTGCCGTAACATGGGTGGGCACAGGGACACGTGATCTAGGCTGCAAGGGGCAGGGGACTTCCTGACGGTGACACTGGTTAAGACCTGAAGGACAAGAAGGAACTGTAGCCATAATAACAACAGTGATAGCAATAACAGCTCTCACACCCAGAGTACGCCTGGACCACGTGCTGCTGTGCTTTATCCAGGTCAGATGTCCTCACAGCCACCTTGAGAGGTGGGTGCTCTTATCCCTGTCTTATACACGAAGAAACTGAAGCATAGAAAGGTTAGATCAACTGGCTGAGTCCCCAACTTGGAACTGATAGAGTCTGCACCGGAATCTAGGCAGTCTGGCTCCAGCGCCCTTCAGAGACCAGAGTCTCACAAGCAGAAGGGTGGGGAGCACATGTGCATGGGGCAAGAGGGCTGAGAGGGCAGGGCCACAGGCCCCCTGCAATCCAGAGAAGCCCACGTGACAGGCCCAAGGCAGAAAGACAGCCTCTCTCCTCCTCTCAGGTAGAGTTCAGTGATGATGACCTGCTTGTCTTCGCATGCCTGTAACTGGCAACCCCAGACATGGAGACAAATGTGCCATAGAGCTGAAGTTCATGTTCCTCCCACAGATTTCCCTCACTCCCATGTGCCAAGCATAATTTTATGAGCAAGGCAAATAATACTTTCAGATGACAACCTGTAAATGCTATGTTTAGATCAAGACAAGGCACTTAGAATTACTATAACATCCCAGTTTTCTACCACCAATTCTCCACCCTCATCCTTAATGGCAAAGATATTTTTCTCCTATCTTTAACATGTCAAATCCTGCTCTTTTGGTATCATCTCGATTTCCTTGAGGAAGATATTGTTGGTTCAGTTCTAAGTTTGTACATAAATAGATGCATTTTAACATATGTATGAATAGAAAAAATTTAGAAGGATATATGCCAAAATTTTAGCAGTGTTTGTTTCTAGGGGTATCATTAGATGTGATTAAACTGTGTACAGATTTTTGTTTTGTGTCTCGTGTATCTGTATTTTTAAACCTTTCTATAACTAACTTGTATTATTTACATAATAAAGATAATAAAAGTTCAATCAAGTTTTATAAAAAGAAAGGGAGGCCCAGCCTGTTCTCAGAGCCTGTCTCTGGCTGGGTGGGGAAGGAGCCATCTGTGGCTGTCAGGGTTTTGAGTCCCCCTTCTCTGTGCATAGGCACCTGTTGCAATTAGGTGGCTTACATGCTGAACCACTGAGAAATTCTTGTGTTTCTCTCTAGATCAAATTTGGACCCCTTCAACCAGTACACTGAAGACCAGATTTGGGATGCCCTAGAAAGAACACACATGAAAGAATGTGTAAGTGAAGAGCCGAGGGGGAGCTGTGCTAGAATTGCAGGGGAGGGAACACAGTGGTGCTGTCGCTGCTCCCCAGCCTGCACTGGCTGCCACTTCCAGGACATCTGTGGACAAGGACTTCAGGGCAGGGCTTCCCAGGCCTTTCAGAAACTTGGGAAGAGTTGACCTCTCCTGGCCGCACCTCCCATACCACCCGGGGTCATATTGGCCTTATACTTTCTGTCCAGTGACAAGATATTAATGACAACTGAGAATTCAGTAATACTCTTAAGTTAATTTCTGTCTTGTTACTCATAACAATATAACATGCTTTTGAAGCATCCACATATGTGCAAAAGAGCTGCTATTTATCAAGTGTGCAGAAAATGCGCTGAGTGCGTCTGGATCACAGCCCTCTTAGGATAACTCAGCAGGCACCACCAGCAGCCGCAGTCTGCACTTGGTACCACTGGTCTCTAGTGTGCCTGGGAGCTCGGAGTCCTGCCCTAATTCAGCTGGATGAACTCTGCTCTTCTCTCCTTTATATCGGGCTTCCTCAAACAATCTCAGGTGAAGAGTAGGTTCTGCAGCTTAAAGAAAAGTTTGACAGCCATAGGCCTATAGCTTTGGACTTCAGAAGGAGAGTAATTTTCTTTACTCCATTTCCTATTGGAATTTCTGAAATATTTTGATGGTATGAAGCTAACAGAATATTGTTTGAAATGTGGACCATCCTAGAAAGTGGGGCTCTTAGTACACATGATCATCATACCTGTACCTTATTTCTAGATGAGCCAGGTTCTTGGCTAGGAATTCTTTTTTTTTAATTTCAGTATATTATGGGGGTACAAATGTTAAGGTTACATATATTGCCCTTGCCTCCCCTCAAGTCAGAGCTTCAAGTGTGTCCATACCCCAGACTTGGCTAGGAATTCCTTAATCTGTTTCAGAATAATTCCTTTTTGCCTCTGGAGTTTTGAAAAATTGAGTGTAGTTTTTAGCCATTTAATATCTGTTTGCCTCATCCCTAGATTGCTCAGCTACCTCTGAAACTTGAATCTGAAGTGATGGAGAATGGTGATAACTTCTCGGTGGGGGAGCGGCAGCTCTTGTGCATAGCGAGAGCCTTGCTCCGCCACTGTAAGGTAAGGCAGCCTGGCGCCTGGCATGGAAGGGGGTCCCGAGGAGCAGAATGGGAACATTGCAGTGCAGCCTTTCCCTGAGGCACGAGTCCCACGGTGTTCCTGACTTTGAACCCCATGGCACTTTTAAGAGCATGACCAGAGATGTTTCTAAATTAACCTTGATACAGTTTGGTCATACAGGTTTGTAGGGAGGTGGGGGCTTGTTTCATTTTTAACTTCCTTGAGCCTTCAGTATCCAAGGATGACTTGTTTCTGGCCAGCGAGTAGCTGTAGTACTACAAACCATAGACTGGGAAGATTTTTAAATAATCCAGCCCCTTCATTTCACAAATGGGAAAAGGGAGGCCCAAAAAGATGAATGTATAATACAGGTTCACTGGCACAGAGCAAGGAGGGGCAAGTATTTGACTAGATCAGTATTACATGAATATGCTATTTGTAGAAATCAAGGCAAACGTGGGTTTGATGTTATATCAATTCTAAGCAAAAGGATATTTTTACATATGTGTGTACCTATTTGAAGAAATCAACATATGGTATAAAATGTAAATAATGAAATACATTTTAGTAAAACCTAGATTAAAGAGAATGCTTAAGGAATTTATTGGATCTCTCTTTCTCCTCTGCTTCCCTGCCAGATTCTGATTTTAGATGAAGCCACAGCTGCCATGGACACAGAGACAGACTTACTGATTCAAGAGACCATCCGAGAAGCATTTGCAGACTGCACCATGCTGACCATCGCCCATCGCTTGCACACAGTTCTAGGCTCTGATAGGATCATGGTGCTGGCCCAGGGACAGGTACTGAGCCCTTCAGGGACCTTGGTTTGGCATGCGGCCTTGTCTGGAAGGAAAACTGGCCCCTGGCAGGGATGGGCTGACTGCCATCTTCGAGTGGTTCTGGGCCCTCAGATAAGCTGTCATAGCAACCCTATTCTGGTTGCTATTGGGAAGGATACAGCTCTCCCAGTCAAGAAATCGAATCAGGCACACTCTTAGGGGATTCTCATTTCACTTTACTGCTTATTCTTTTGTTGCTATGAGCAGACTTAAGTCAGAGAGCACATGTACTTAGTGATTCATTCACATACGCAAGAATTACCCAGGGCATATTGAGACCAGCCACCACATGTTTGATTTTGCAATTGTGCAACGGTGCCAAACTTCTTATCCTGCTGTTCCAGGCTTTTCCACAGTCTGGCCCCAGCCTGGCCTTCTTTATTTCCCACTCTTCTCTTGCAGGTGCTGTTGACTGTAGATAATTTTGCATCCTCTAAGCTTTTTCACCTGTCTTTACTCAGTTCCTTCTACCTGAGACACCCTTTCCCCTTGTTCCCTCCCCCATATCTCCATGCTCACAATCTGCCTTTCCCTGAAGATATGGCGCAAAGCTTCCAAGGGCAGGACCATACCCATATCTTTGGGTTCCTGGCAGTGTTTAGTACTACAGTTCTTTGCACAAGTAGATGTTAAGTAAATGTATGTTGGACAAATACCTCCTTTGTGTGCCCCTGGGATGAAAGTAAATTAATGATTTGGCAGAAATAACAAGCCATTTGTAATGGGTAACTTGTCTTCTAGTAATAATAATATGTCTCCTTGGCCAAGGTTGTGTCCTATGTATGCTTTTGCCCCGTGGCAAGGGAGACTGGGAAAGTGAGTATGTGCATCTTCATCCTGTCACAGGCGGCAGTTTCTGCCAGCGTATCATTCAGTTTCTACTGCAGTGTGATCTTCAGCAGCTGCATAGAAGTCCATCATAGGAATGGACAGTTGACTGAGTCAATCCCTCATTTCCTTTTTCCCCTGCCAAGTAGGCATCCTGGGCTCTCCCTGGGCTTAGATAAGCTTGCATACTGAAATGACATTTGTCTGGTGTGCCCTGGACTTGGGCTGTGACTGTTCCCCCTGTAGTTTGTAGAACCTATTGATTCCTTCATTCCCAAGGCTGAAAATTGGCATTTACATGAAGGAGGTCTAGAGGCCCTTTTCCCTTACACCCTGGTTAGTTTAAAAAAAAAAATAGGGCATGGCAGGTGAATTGTCCCCTGATTCCATCTTCAGGTGGCTTTGGGACTTCCCTTACTGAGCGGTAGATCCTCTAAATCACTCAGATTGTCCCAGAGTCACATCCTGACTTCATCTCCTTCTTTTGCAGGTGGTGGAGTTTGACACCCCATCAGTCCTTCTGTCCAATGACAGTTCCCGGTTCTATGCCATGTTTGCTGCTGCGGAGAACAAGGTCGCTGTCAAGGGCTAACTCCTTCTCACTGACAAAGTCCCTTTTCTTTGGAGCATTGCCATTCCCTGCCTGGGGCGGGCCCCTCATTGCGTCCTCCTGCCGAAACCTTGCCTTTCCCGATTTTATCTTTCGCACAGCAGTTCAGGATTGGCTTGTGTGTTTCACTTTTAGGGAGAGTCCTATTTTGATTATTGTATTTATTCCATATTCATGTAAACAAAATTTAGTTTTTGTTCTTAATTGCACTCTAAGAGGTTCAGGGAACCGTTATTATAATTGTATCAGAGGCCTATAATGAAGCTTTATACGTGTAGCTATATCTATATATAATTCTGTACATAGCCTATATTTACAGTGAAAAATGTAAGCTGTTTATTTTATATTAAAATAAGCACTGTGGTAATAACAGTGCATATTCCTTTCTATCATTTTTGTACAGTTTGCTGTACTAGAGATCTGGTTTTGCTATTAGACTGTAGGAAGGATAGCATTTTGTTCTTCTCTAGCTGGTGATTTCTTGGTGCCAGGTTTTCTGGGTGTCCAAAGGAAGGTGTGTGGCAATAGTGGGCTCTCCAGGCCCCCCGTGCTGCCTGCCCACCTCCCCCAGGGCGGGTGGAGCAGGCGGGGCTGCTGGAGGCCGTGCAGAGCGCCGTGGATTCTCAGGGCTCCTGCCTTCTGTCCTGGTGTCACTTATGTTTCTGTTAGGAGAGCATGGGGCACAGCCCCAGGCCCCTTTTCCCTCCCTCCAACAGGAATAAGAATCACAGAAACATTCCTCAGAGTGGAGGGAGTTTCTTTCCTGCCTTCCTGTTTTTGCTGTTGTTTCTAAACAAAAGTCAGTCTATTCACAGAGTGTCCCACTGCCTCAGGTTCCTAACGCTGGCCACTGCACAGAGCTTTCCAGCTCCTAGACCTGTTGGTTCCAAGCCCTGGAGCCAACTGCTGCTTTTTTTAGGTGGTACTTTTTCATTTGCCTGTTCCCACACCTCCACAGTTCAGTGACAGGGTTCAGGGTTTCGTGGGTCTGTTTTCCTTTCTCACTGCAGTTGTCGCACAGTCTCTTTCTCTCTCCAAAGTCTGCAACTTTAAGCAGCTCTTGCTAATCAGTGTCTCACACTGGCGTAGAAGTTTTTTGTACTGTAAAGAGACCTACCTCAGGTTGCTGATTGCTGTGTGGTTCGGTGTGTTCCCGCAAACCCCCTTTGTGCTGTGGGGCCGGTAGCTCAGGTGGGTGTGGTCACTGCTGTCATCAGTTGAATGGTCAGCGTTGCATGTCGTGACCAACTAGACATTCTGTCGCCTTAGCATGTTTGCTGAACACCTTGTGGAAGCAAAAATCTGAAAAAGTGAATAAAATTATTTTGGATTTTGTAAAATTCTTGGTGTATAAACATAGTTCTCTGGGAGGGGAGTGAAATGTCCTTGAATGGCTTTGAAGTGCTGGAGCCTGGGACCCGAACATCCAGCAGTGGAGGTACATCTGGGAAGGGCCCACAGCAGAGCTGGTTGGTTGCCAGGGGCATGGGGCCCAAAATGCCTGGAATCACCTCTGGTGGCCTTAGTCCCTCCAGCCTATGTCTGGGCATCATCCCCAAATAAAGCTCCTTTTCTGCTAATAAGAGATTAGGGAGTGGGAAAGGTGAATGTTGTAGAGAGGTGGGTGGTCAGGATAAAATATATTTAAAATGAATAGTTTGTTGAAGATTCTCAGCAATTCAAACCATATAATTGCCCTTTCAGCCAGTTCATTCACATTAAGCCATTGAGAGAATTAGTTCCCATTCAGAAAGGTACTCACTCCAAAGTTTCTGACTATATTGTGTTGAATGTAGCCAAGAAAGCTTTTAAACTATTTGGTATTGGTTCTGCTGGTCGTCAGTGGAAATCATATCTTAAACCTAGCCCTTTTTATAAACTACCTGTACTGTCTTGAAAATTCAGAGGCGTGGCTCTAAAGTTAAAAATCCAGTTCCTCGGTTGTCACATTTCAAGTGCTCAGTAGCCATACGTGGCTACTGCATTGTATAGTGCAGATGTAGAACATGTGCATCATTGTAGAAAGTTCTGTTGGACAGCACTGATCTAAGTGGTAACCATTTACTGGTACACTGGATTTATCTTCCAAAAAAGTAACGAGGTCAACAGAAAGACACCCTTCATGGTCTTCCTGTCCCTGTTGACATGATGCCGACTTCCCCCTTTCAATTCTGTTCTCTCACATCTCCTGGTTCTCCTCCCACCTCTCTCAACCTGCTTTGCCACTTAAAAGGAGATACTGCCCTGACTTCTGCCCACTCCCTTTTCTCTGTGGATTCTTTCACTCCCACCAGCACAGTGACAAGCCTTCAGCTGTGGACATGGCCTCTGTCCTTAGGACCAGTCTCTAGCTGCCTGCAAGGGCCTCCACTGGGCATTTCCTGGGCGCCTCAGACAGCACTCCTTGCCCTAGTATTACCATTTACCTCTTAGTCCTTCAGGCTAGAAGCTTCCAGTTTGTCCTTAACTCTCCTACCCCTTCTCTCCAAATTCAGTCCTTGCAGTTCGCGAGCATCACCATCCCCTGCCCCCTCCCTCTGCCCTCATCGAGCCCCACCTCCCTTCTTTTTACGATGTCGTTAGAGCCTCTTAACTGGCTTCCCTGCTTCAGTGTCCCTCTCTGAACCATTGTCTACTACTGCCAGAATACGCACCAAAAATACAAGTTGGTCAAATACTTCTCCCTCCAGGAATCTTCAGGGGATTTTTGCCTCTAGAGTGGCCCATATTCCTTACCTCCGCAGTCAAAGGTGTCCATTATCTGGCTCCAACCTTCCTTTTCTACTCAGTGTTCCTAAAATTACAGGCCATATATTTTGTCACCTTTAAGTCTTTACTGTTTTCCCAGCCTGGAATTCCTTGATCCTCTCTTGTCAAACAAAGTCATGATTTTTTTTTTAAATTTTAAAAAATGTTTAAAGTTTTTAAAACTTAGGTCAAATATTATCTGCTCCACAAAGCCTTGCTCTTCAAACCAAATTTCTCTGGGTTCCTACAACACTTTGCTGACACATACATCTATTTTAAGGTTTATTTCCTTTTGCTTTGTATATGATCACTGATTAATTTTTTTACATTTTTAAGTATTATGTTTTACACATAAACATGCTTAGTAAGTATCACAGTATTCAGCTGACTCTTGAATAGTGCCTTATACATGGATGCTCATTGAGTATTAATATAAATCAGTGTTCCAGACTTTCTTTCATTGTGGTCATGACAAAAAGGAATTGAATTGCTTCAAAGAGACAAAGTCGCATGAAGGAAAAGAGCCCGTTATAAAATGGAATGACTTCCATTTTGAATGACTTCAGAACAGCCAGGAAATAATTCATAGTGTTTGCTGAGTGGCTAAATGATGTGCCAGCCCCTTCCTACCCTTTTCCTGATTGATCACCTGGAAACAGGGCATAGTCTTAAAGGTAATGAGCCTCAGGGACACAGAAAGACGCAGCTACCTGGAAACTTATCTTGCACTGATGGTTGCCTCCACTATTGTGTGCCACATTTCTTTTAATAGCCTCTTTTTCTGATTATAAAAGTGGTGCGTGCTTATTGTACAAAATTTGGAAAATGCAGAAAAGTGCAATGAAGAAACCAAAAATTGCCTATAGACCTATTGTGGCAGGGTGTGTTTTCCAAGGTGGCTGCAATAGTATCTCCCATCTCACACGCTCTCTTGCAGTGTGTCCTTGTGTCCTTGCTACTGTCCCATCAAGTGGTGGAAGCTGTTTCTCTACACTTTTGGGCCCTGTGACCACTTTGACCAATAGAATATGGTAGAAGTGGTGCTGTGCCAGTTCTGCAGAAAGCCCTTATGTGGCCTAGCAGCTCACACCTCCTGCCTCTTAGAAGCCAGCTGTCATGTAAGCCCTGCAACCATCCTGAGACCACATGAAGCCATTTTGGAAGTGGAACTGGCTCCAGCCCCAGCCATCCAGTGGGTGCCACATAGATCAGAGATGAACTACCCAGCTGAGCCCTTCCCAAATCCCTGAGCAAAATAATGTTTTTTAAAGCCACTACATTTTTGGGTAGTTACACAGCATTACAAAAGCATCCATCACCCAGAAATAGCCAATCTTATGTTGCTGTATTGTATAGCTTTTCTAGGCATATATGTTTTGCTTTTAAAAAAAAAATCCTATGTTGCCCAGGCTAGTCTTGAATTCCTAGCTCAAGCAATCCTCCCAGCATCCCCCCCCCTTTTTTTTCAATATAGAAACAGGGTCTCACACTGTCACCCAGGCTGGAGTGCAGTGGTGTTATCACAGCTCACAGCAAACCTCAAACTCCTGGGCTCAAGCAACCCTCCTACCTCAGCCCCCAAGTAGCTGGAACTACAGGAGTGCACCACCACACCTGGCTAATTTTTCTTATGTTTTATAGAGACAGGGTCTCGCTATGGTGCCCAGGCTGGTCTAGAACTCCTGGCCTCAAGTGATCCTCTCTCCTTGGCCTCCCAAAGTACTGGGATTACAGGTGTGAGCCACTGCACCCAGCCTTTAAGTTTGATTTTTTTTTAAAGCAATTTCTATATCACCATCTTGTGCTCTCCCAGCTTTTAATACTGTTTTCAAGTAGATAGAGTAGGCTAACAGCTGTAACAAATAACCCCAAGCTTTCAGCAGTTCACTGCAGTTACCCTGCTCCTGTTATAGAGCAGTGTGGTGCATGGAGGGGTCGAGTGAGGGCTCTGCTCTTGCAGTCGTTCATGAACCCAGCCTTGCTCCCTTCCAGTCACCCTGCCAACCTCTAGATTTGAGGTTCTTAGCTGTGCTGATCAGGGAAGGGAGGGCATGGAATGTTGAGCAGAAAGTATTTAGGGGCCAGGCCTGAAAATGGTAGACATTGCTTCATGAAAATTCCCTTGGCTAGAACTTAGGGACACCTGTGTGCGAAGCACTGTACCTGGCACTTTCAACGTGACCTTTAATTTTCTGAGTCCCTCTACAAGGTAGGTATAATTAACACATTTTGCTGATGAGGAAAGTTTCATGAAGATTAAGTTATCTCAGCCACACTTGCAGTATGTGGTAAGCACAGAGGTTAGACCCCGACCGCCTGCTTCCAGAGCTCAAGCTGTTCCTCTCTCATCTGATGACTTTAGTTTCAGTGTTACCAGGAGTAAATGCATGTGCTGGACCAGATGGTTGCTAAGGTTTCCATGTCTAACTCTAGGATTAATGGGAGTCCATAGATGTGACCTGAAAAACCTGGATCCTGCTAACCTCATTTGGAACATTGTTCCAGAAGTATGCCTATTCCTCCTCGCTCCCATGAGGAAGGTAGTGGTTACTAGGGGAAGATTGCCTCTTTTTCTGGAATCTTCTCCATGTCTTATTTCTGCCTGTCTCCTGTGCTCCTTCCTTGGGCCAGGCAAGCTCCCTTCCACCCCCTCAGGTAGACCTGGGAGGACTACGCTGGCTGCCACCCACATGAGAACTGTCAGAGCTAGTCTCCCCCAGGCCTGGCACAGCCATCTTCCCGAAGGGGAGCCCCGTGACAGCTGGCACTGGTCCAGTGCCAGCCAGATAAGGACTGTGGCACACCATTGCTGGGCAAAGACACTGACCTTCCTAGAACAGTCCGTCCACAGAGCCAGTGCCTCGGGGACACTGCTCTGACCCATTTGTGTCCTGACAAAGAATCTGGTGGGCTGTAGTCCTGGTGCCATTCTGACCACTGGTGAGAGAAAACATGCCACCAGAACCACCCTGGAAGTCCTCCCCTGACCTCATCCCCACGGGCCCATGAGAGTGGCCCTGCCCCAGGCCCTCTAGGAACTTTACCCACTTCCCCTTCCAGGCTCATTGATCTGGTCATCTCTTCCCTCACAGCTTTCTAACACCCAGACTCCAGGCCCCTCGGGTGTCTTCCTTTTTTTCTAAAAAATATTTATTAAGCACCGATTAGGTGCCAGACACTATAAGGGCACTGGAGAGAAACCAAAAGCAGACACACAGAGATTATAGTCTAAAGAAGAAGAGAGACTAAATATTTCTTCTGTCTCTTTTTCCTGCCCTCCCCTCTCCCCTGCGCCTCTCTATCTGCAGTCACACAGCTGGCCTGTGGAGAGCATCCAGCATGCCTCACTGGGGAGGTGCCTGGGCCAATTCAACCCTGAGTCATTGAGAGACACCCTTTCTCTCCTGTCCCTGGGTCACCCTTCCTTACCTCAGGTGTGGTAAGATCCAAAGGTCTATTATAAGCATGTGGGTCCAGGGGCCTTGGGAGTCTTCAGGCACCAGACCATCCAGCCTAGCCCTCCAAGCTGCTCCACAGGGGCACCGGCCAAAGCCTGTAAGTAATCAACCAAAGGGTTTTGCCTAGAGCACCCTCTGTGTGCACTTTCTTTGGGGCCTGTCATCTGGTGCAGGGACTGCGTCCGGCCACATACGGTTTGACCACTGGCACTTGTGCTTGGGGAAAGCAGGGCGATGCTTGGCTAAGAGAAGTGATACCTTGGGACCCATTCCTTAAATCACCCCCACCCCGACAAGCTGTGTTGTACTCCCAAAGACCCCTACTCCTTTGGTGTCAAAACCTTTTCCAGCCCCTGGTCAGTACTGAAGTCACTCTCAGAAATAGCCACAGGAGGAAAGCTGCTACTACATCTTCCATAAAAACTTCTGTCGACAATAATGTCTAACACTTAATAGTCCACACAACAAATCCCTTCAGGTATCAGGAAAATTGTCAGCTTCTCAAGGATTCTGGAACACATACTAGTTTCTTCCTTCTCACTTTAGCTAACAGGAAGCTCAAGCACTGCAAGTATGTTTATCTTAGTTTGTTTCCCCTGTCCTTCGTAAGATTTTGGATCTTTCCTTTTGACTGTATATTTCATATTTTAAGTAATCAGCTGCCATAAAATTTTTTTGGATAAGAAGAATATACTGGGAACAATAAAGACATCATTCAGGTTCAGTGAATGATTCTACTACCCTTGGAGCTCTTTGAAAGCAGACGCATTGGGGTGTGGGCGTGTACGTGGGGCCAGGGAGGAGGAAGGTGTTGGTGCCCTTTGCCACACGCTGCAGACACGAAGCCTCTCCCTGACCCTGAGACAATGCTCCTTGGAGCACAGCACCATGCTGCAGTGTTGTCTTGCTGCCCTGCTCCCCTTCTTCCAACTGCTCCTCTTCTTTCAAACTTTTTGAAAGAAAGCAGCTCCCCTTGGGAACACCACTGGAACACTTAGCAGAATTCTAGATGCTGAGTTCATTCCAAACTCTCAGATATCACCTCATCCTTATCTACAAAGTCTTAGAGACTTACAGAGTCAGCAGTGATAGAGCATTCATGAGTAGTAGTCAAACTGAGAGTGAAAGAAAGCACTATTAGGCTGGATACAGTGGCTCATGCCTGTAATCCTAGCACTCTGGGAGGCTGAAGAGGGAGGACCGCTTGAGGTCAGGAGTTTGAGACCAGCCTGAACAAGAGCAAGACCCTGTTTCTACCAAAAATAGGAAAAATTAGCAGGGTGTGGTGGCACACACCTATAGTCTTAGCTACACAGGAGGCTGAGGCAGGATGATTGCTTGAGCCTAGGAGTTAGAGGCTGCAGTGAGCTATGATCATGCCACTGCACTCTATCCAGGGTGACAGAGCGAGACTGTGTCTCAAAAAAGAGAAAAAGCACTATTAATAATAAAGTATTGTTACTTAGTATTAATAATAAAGTATTATTACTTTATTATTAATTGTAACGGTGGCTCACGTCTATAACCCCAGCACTTTTAGAGGCCAAGGCAGCGGGAGGATTGCTTGAGGTCAAGAGTTTGAGACAAGCCTGGCCAACATAGTGAGACCCCCCGTCTCTACAAAAATAATAAAATTAGGCATGGTGGCCCGAGCCTGTACTCCAGCTGCTTGGGAGGCTGAGAGGCAGGAGGGTTGCTTGAGCCCAGGAGTTCATGGTTGTGGTGAGCTGTGATGACACCACTGCACTCCAGCCTGGGTGACAGAGTAAGACCCTCCCTGTCTCTAAAGATAATAATAAGCAATGCAGGGTCATGTCCTCTAGCGCTGGCCTTTGCACTGGCTGCCTGGATATGGTCTCTGAATCTGCCCCTGCTTCCTTCAGGGATTCCTGGGTCTCCCAACCCTTCCCAGAAATAACTACTGTCCTTCACAAACTTCCTGTAAAGTGCAGAGGCAAGCAGGCAGGCCACCTGTATTTATTCCCATTCACTCCCATGAGGCACTGGCGTACATTGTACAAATTGAACACGAACATAAGAAATGAAAACCTCTGGAACCGTGACTAGCTCTGGGTTCCCCATGTGTGTTAGCCCTTCACAGCCTTCCTTTTAAGAAGGCTGACCTGTCTCAGCTGGGAGGCTGCTGTAGAAAGAGAAGACTGAACTTGGAGACAGAAGACCTGGGTTAGAATTACAGCCCTCCCACATTTTTTGTTTTTTGTTTTTTTTATATATATATACTGTTTCATCTGTCTTCTGGGCTAGAGTGCAGTGACATGATCATAGCTCACTGCAACCTCAAACTCCTGGGCTCAAGCAATCCTCCTGCCTTGGCCTCCCAAAGTGCTAGGACTACAGGTGTGAGACACTGTGCTTGTCCCCTCCCACTTTCTCAAGCAAATTCCTTTACCTTCTGAGTGTTACAGAGAGGATTGGTTCAAAATTTGATGTGAAAATACCCCATACAGGGAAGGTGCTTAGCCAAGACATCCTAGTTGAATTTAGTTGTTCTTAGAGGAAAAGATGGGAATGGTCCGGGTTTTGTCCATTCTCGGCCTAGAATTCAGAGAAGGAAACAGCCCCATGGCCTGGTGGCAATAATGCCTGGAATCACAAAGACCACCAAGGAGGAAGGTGGGACTTGAAGTTGCAGGGTCAGCCGGCCTCTGCATGGGAGTTCCCTTTAAGAGGGGACCTTGTGGCCCTCCTCCACCATCTTACAGAGGAAGCCTAACTCTATGATTAATGGGAGTCCATAAATGTGACCTGAAAAACCTGGATCCCGCTAACCTCATTCGGAACATTGTTCCAGAAGTATGCCTATTCCTCCTCATTCCCATGAGGGAGGTGGTGGGTACTAGGGGAAGATTGCCTCTTTTTCTGGAATCTGCTCCATGTCCTATTTCTGCCTTTCTCCTGTGGTTATTTCTTGGGCCAGGCAAGCTCCCTTTTACCTCCTCAGGTGGACCTCAGAGGACTAAGCTGGCTGCCACCCACATGAGAACCGTCAGAGCTAGTCTCCCCCAGGCCTGAAACAGCCGTCTTCCTGAAGGGGAGCACCCTGACACAGCTGGCACTGGTCCAGTGCCAGCCAGATAAGGACTGTGGCACACCATTGCTGGGCAAAGACACTGACCTTCCTAGAACAGTTGGTTCACAGGGCCAGTGCCTGGGGACAGCTGACACCAAACGAACAATCACACACTGAGGAGAGGGCCTTGGCTAAGTGAGGAAGGGCTAGTCACCCAGGGCCTCCCATGCCAGATCTGTGTCTCTGCGACCTGTCATCCCTGGAGGCTGATGGCACTCTGGCCCAGTGTGCTGGGTGTGTCTCTGTTCCAAGGCACCTTGTCCCACCTTCAGCAGCCAGAACGCTGTGACCCTTGGGCAAGGGAGGGCGGGGAGGAAGTTTGTCAAAGTTCAAGAGTCTTGGGAATGTTGAGCACGCAAGTCTCCCACTGGGCTGATAAACTTCTCCACCTTAAAGATAAAGCTTCAAATGCTGTATTTGATTTTGAGGCAGCTCTGAGAGACATTCCTGGACAAAATAACCAAACGACAGCTGGTGCCCAAATGGCATGTGATCAGTGGGTCACACAGATGACAGGCCCCTCTTTCTATCCTACCTCCACCTCCAAAACCATAGTCATCATCACAGCCACTGCCCAACTACCTACATCCATGCCAAAGCCTCTACTAAAACCCGAGTGTCCACCGGCAACCCCCACGACAGCCACCTCCAAGTAACCAACACCGTATGAATCAAGTGAACACTGGAACAGAATAGTGGGTTACACGCAAGGCATTTGGATTGCGAATGGTCCTTGGCCTCAGGCACTCACAGGGCAGTGGGGAGAGGAAGTGGTCAGACCAGTCTGGTCGTGCGTGACAGGAGCAGTGTGGAGGAGCTCTGATAGCAGTCTCGCTGGTGTGCTCGCAGGAACATTGAGCATGTGAGACTGGGATTTCAGGGCCACCAGGTCCTTCTATTACTGAGTCACATCACTCAGCAGCAACTCAGGACTGTCAACAATGGCTGACACTGTTGGAGAAACCCAAAGAAAGGGAGACCTTGTCTAGGGCCACACCACCCTGAACACGCCCATTTTCATCAGAAGGGGAGACCAGGCGTCATGTGGAGTGGACAGAGCCAGGGAATCAGCCCTGAGCAAGGCCACGGCCACTGTGGGAGATGGCTGGGTGTCTGGAGGTAGTAGATTGGTGCAGTTGGCTAGACAAGCTTTCAGAGACCTGTAACTCTAAAGCAATGCTTTGAGGAGGGAGAAACATGACAGGAAGAGAGGAAGGCAACTTACCAAAACAGGAGGCAGCAGTTTTGTGGAAATTGTGGCAGTAATACCACTTTCCAAGCAGAGCACATTATCCATGACACTGTCACATAGCATTGTCTCAGCTTATCTGAGATACCAAACAGCCCTGTGAGGTGAACATCGTCCCCACATCCACTGGAGATGACCCCTGAGGACAGGCAGAACTTCTAGAGGCGGAGACGCAGGTGGAAGGACACTCTGGGTAGAGGGACTGTGTGAGCTTGTCAACAACTCTGTCCATCCAGTCATGGCTCCAGCTTCCTCCAACAATCTGTTCCTTGACCTTTTCTTTTAATTGTAGTAAAATATACATAACATAAAATTATAAAATTGACCATTTTAACCACTTTAAGTGTGCAGTTTGGTGGCATTAAGCGCATTCACATTTTTGTGCAATCATCACCACCATTTACCTCCAAAACTTTACGTCTTCCCAAACTGAAACTCTGTGCACATTAAACAATGTCCTTGGACTCTGCAAGTCTCGAGTGGAAATGGCTCCCCATGGTGGCTGGGATCGTGCCTGTGGATACCCGACTGGAATGCGGCATCTGTGTCCTGCTGGGCACTGGTGCAACAGCCCTGTGAGGAAGTTGGCCACAATCATCTCCTATCTCTTTTGAACAAATGAAGAAACTGAGGCAAGGGGAGGTAATAACTTGCTCAAGGTCACACAACTGGGCAGAGCTGGGATTTAGACCCCAGCAGCCTTGTTCCAAGACAGTTGAAACACAAGAAAAGGCTACAGAACTTGACCACTGACAAACGTGGGGTCTGGCGCGTGCTGAGATGGAATAGATTGCATATCCTGAGGGGAGACGCTGCCACTGCTAGTGGCTTCCCTGTCCCTCCCTGAGCCACTACCCAGGCAGAGGCTGAGAGAGGAGCCTTACCAGGATGAGCTCCATGGGCCAGAGGTGAGGCTGATGCTGATGTAGGAGTGAAGGTGTCCCAACTTGTCCCAGGCTGGAGCCCTGCAGCCCTGCTGAGCAGCATGGCCCGGGTGTGACTGGTGTGACCAAATGGATTTTCTCCTTTGTAGAAAGACTCCTGGGGTTTGCCTCCCCCCACGATGCTGCGGGGAGCACCAGCATAAAAGCAGGGGCAGGCCATGGGGAGAGGAAGGTGGCAGAGGGTGTGAGGAGCCTCAGGACCAAGAAGCAAAGGGGAGGACAGGAGACACAGGACCAAGGAGATGTTCTCCCTGCTCAGCGGGCTGGCTGTATTGGCTGTCTCCTTCCTGCTTCTGAAACTTGGCACCCTCTACTGGGAAAGGAGCCACCTTCCCCCTGGCCCATTCCCCTTCCCCATCCTTGGAAACCTGTGGCAACTAAACTTTCAGCTGCACCCGGAGACACTGCTCCAGGTAGGCGATCTGTCCCCAAGTTGGAAGCCCTAAAGGGGTGAGCAGATGAACCCTTCCTCCCTCTCAGCCCAGGGACACTGGAGATGGAAGGAACTGGGGTCAGACACATGTGGGGGTGAATCCTGGTCCTGCCACTCACTAGTTCAGAGGCCGTGAGCCTCAGTTTCCTCATCTGTCCAATGCAGGGTTGTAGGTGGGTTGCAAAAATTGTAGACTTTGTGCAAAGTCTACCTAAGAGAATTCTGAGGGCAGTAGAAGTCCACTGCAAATGCAACACGATGGAGAAAGCTGTACTGAACAGAACTCTACTCCAGGAGAGTACTGTGTTTCTGGCTGGAAGGACTTTTCTGAAATGCCACTTGAGATGGGAGCTGGGGAATGGGACCCCTAAAGGCACACTCAAGTAACATTACTCAAATAGTCGCCACCTCCAGGGTAGACAGATGTGCCAGGGTGAGGGTATCTGTTGGATTGAGTGGGCCAGGGCTGACTGCTGCTGAGAGCCAGGCAGGACACACCACCCTTTCCCTGGAAAGGTCTTGGCCCTTGAGCAGTGCTGAACAAATATTGTTTAAATATCTGGTTGAAGAGAGCAGATAATTATAATCCTCAGGCTCCTTACACACTGGAAAGAACACTACACTGGGAGCAGGGACACCTGGGTTTGAAGTCCTGGTGCTTTGCTACCTTTTTGGCCTTTTTTTTTTTTTTTTTTTTTTTTTGAGATAGAGCCTCACTCTGTCACCTAGGCTGAAGTGCCGTGGTGTCAGCCTAGCTCACAGCAACCTCAAACTCCTGGGCTCAAGCCATCCTCCTGCCTCAGCTTCCCGAGTAGCTGGGATTACAGGCATGCACAACCACACCTGGCTAATTTTTTCTATTTTTAGTAGAGATGGTGTCTTGCTCTTGCTCAGGCTGGTCTCAAACTCCTGAGCTCAAGCAATCCTCCCACCTCAGCCTCCCAGAGTGCTGGGATTACAGGCGTGAGCCACCGCGCCCGGCCTTGGTCTGTGTTTTTTAACCCATAAAATGGAGATGATCCCTAGCTGCACACTGATGCTGAGGGGGACTCAAGTAACGACTATGAAGCCTACACAGGACGATAACCCTCAGGAAGCTGCGGTCATCATTTAACATCATCTGTAAAGTGGGTAGAACACGCCCAGCTCCCAGGGCTGATGGGGTGTGGAACTGGCCCTGACCATTCCAAGCACATGGGGAGCCTGTGGGCCAGGCTCGGCTTGCCTGGGGATGGGGGTGCTCTGAGAAGGTGCTCCGAGGTGAGTGTCGCCTGGTCTCTCCGCAGCTGGCCCAGACTCACGGACGTGTGTTCACCGTGTGGGTGGGCCCCACCCCTGTCGTGGTGCTGAGCGGCTTCCAGGCGGTGAAGGAAGCGCTGGTCTCCAACTCGGAGCAGTTCTCGGGCAGGCCCCTCAGTCCACTCTTCCGGGACCTGTTTGGAGAAAGAGGCAGGGCTGGCCTTCCTGGTGGGAAGGGCAGGTGGCTGGGTGGTCGCTGCGCTCAGGGAGTCGGGCTGGCCCAGAACTGTTAGCAGAGGGAGGCCTCCAGAGAGGACTCGGGCCTCCTCAAACACCCGTCAGGGGAGGGGTGTGACAAAGAACCCGCTCTGGAGGTCAAAATACCCGGATCCACATCTCAGTGCAGCCCCTTGCCACCTGTGTGACCTTGGGCAAGTCGGCCTCATTCTGTCCTCAGTGTTCTCACCTGTTACATGGGGACAACCACTGCTCTTTCCTCCCGAGGATGTGGGGGAGAGCAAGGGGCCAAAATACCGAGAGTGCCCGGTACAGTGCCAGGCTCAGCAAATGTCCCTGTTCCCTCCTCGCCCCTTCTTTGTCTCCTCCTACATGTCTCGTAGGGACTCTTAAAGGCAAAATCGGGTTGGTGGACCGGGAGAGGGCGTACTTGAGGCCAACTTGAGCGCACCAGGCTCACCAACCACCCTCCAAACGCCCCTCACTCACCGGTCAGAGCACCGGCCCAGAGCTGGTTGGGAAGGTCACTGCGGTCTGCGCTCTAGGCTGGGTGAGAGCCTAGTGGTCTTGGCCTGGGAGGCTGGGAGAGGCTGGTGACTGTCCACCTTGCCCCCGACCCAGGGGTCATCTGCAGCAACGGGCACACATGGCGGCAACAGAGACGCTTCTGTCTGGTGACGCTTCGGGAGCTGGGCCTGGGTAAGCTGGCGCTGCAGGTGCAGCTGCAGGAAGAGGCAGCAGAGCTGGCTGAAGCCTTCCGCCGGGAGCAGGGTGAGACTCGGGCGGGGGGCGGGCCAGGGAAGGCCCACCCTGATCCCCCACCCCGCGTACACGCAGAGGAGGCTGAGCCTTGCTGCACATGCAGAGGTGTGTGTGTGTGTGTGTGTGTGTGTGTCCATGACGTCTGGGAACGTTAGCAGCAGTTTAGAGCTGCATCAGTGCAGTGGGAGTTTCTCTGAGGTGGGTGGGCAGAGGCCCAAGAATGCCCAGGTCACTGGGAAGCCAGAAGCCCTTCTTCTCTGTAGCTGGGGAAGGTTCTCCAATGACACCTAATGCCTTTCAAACCTCCAGCGTTTTACACATGCTACTGACCCTTCTGAATGACCTAGCCCACACCCCTTCTCTCCCCGTGAGAAATGACAGCACCTTCTTTCAGACCTGGCTGAGGTCATCCGCCCCAAGAAGTCCTCCCTGAATCCCAGGCATGGCTAGGGATTTGTTCCTGCCTGTGACATACCTGCCCTACATTCTGTTGTCATTTCAAGGTTGTCTGCATCCCACTCCTCTCTCTGCAAACCTAGCATCCTTTACAGAGCTGGCTCATAGGTGCTCAGTAAGCATTTGTAGGGTGCATGAATGAGGAATGAGAATGAATGAATGAATGAAGCAAATGAGCGGCTGTATACAAGGTCGGATGAGAACTTGGGCCGTGCTCCTTGTGCCTCCTCAGCCTCAGCCCTGCCCCTCTACTCTCAGGTAGACCCTTCGACCCTCAGGCATTCATTGTCAGGTCCACGGCCAGAGTCATTGGGGCCCTCGTGTTTGGCTATCGCTTCCTCTCGGAGGATCCCATCTTCCAGGAACTGACTCAAGCCATCAACTTTGGCCTGGCCTTTGTCAGCACCGTGTGGCGCCGGGTAATTGGCATTTGGGGAGGCAGGTATGCAGGCCACCGGGCAGCTGGAGGCCCAAGGCAGGCAGGAACCTCAGCCAGGACCTGGCAGGAGGGACACTGTGGGTACTGAGTCTGGGTCCCTTAGATGGCTTCTGCTCAGCAAGCTGACTAGTTCACAGCATCGATCCTCCTTTGGGTGGTTCAGTGTGAATGAATGGGGAGGGAGTAAGAAGCAGATTTTGTCCTCAGAAATGCAGCTTTCTGGCTCTGAAACATCCTAGCTAAGCCCCGAACACAATTGCTGCTACCATTGCTCTCATTTCTGTCTAGATTATTTTGGGGGTCGTCAGATGAGAGGCAGCCCTGGGTTGCCCATGTCAGAGGCCGCAGCCCACTCTGGAGCTCGCCTGACTTGGCGGCTGGCACCTGAGTAGGCCCTGGGTGGGCCTCTACCCCCACAGATGTACGACATGTTTCCCTGGGCCCTCCGCCACCTCCCAGGACCCCACCAGGAGATGTTCAGGTATCAAAAGGCTGTGAGGGGCTTCATCCGCCAAGAGATCATCAGGCACAAACTCGGGGCACCAGAGGCCCACAAGGACTTCATCAGCTGCTACCTGGCCCAGATCATGAAGGTGGGCCTGGAGCATCTGCAGAGGAATGGAGGGGGCTGACTTTCTAGGCTGCACCATGGTCTTGGTTCCTCATCTTTGTCTTGGTCTACAAGCTTACAGAGCACTCTGAAAGCTTGGGTTAAAATAGGGCTTTCCTTCCTACCTTTTCCCAGGCCAGGGATGGCTTCTGCAAACATGGGGAGGGTGGGAAGCAGAGGCTCTGGCTAATGTCAGGGACAGTCCCCCACCAAAAGTCAGTGCAAACCGGGCACGGTGTAGTCCCTGCTACTCAGGAGATGGGGCAGGAAGATCACTTGAGCCCAAGAGTTTGAGTCCAGCCTGGGTGACACAGCCAGACCCTGTCTCCAAAAAAAAAGTCATTGCAATTCTGGGACTCAAGTCCTCCTGAGGGGTCAGACCCCCAAGTAGTTCTGGTCCCACAAGTCTTGGAACAGGTCAGGCCTCAAAGAGACACCAGGGCTCTCATAGGAGAAAACTTTAGACCCAGAGCTGTTCCCCCCACCACCTGCCAGGCCATGGACGACCCAGTCTCAACCTTCAACGAGGAGAACCTGACCCAGGTGGTGATCGACCTGTTTCTGGGAGGCACCGACACCACAGCCACCACCCTGCGCTGGGCACTCATCTACATGGTCCAGCACGGAGACGTCCAGGGTGAGGGGCCCTTGGTTCTGCCCTGGCTGACTGCCTGTGCCCGTCACCCCTCACTCCTACTCTGTGGTGCCAGGGCGGGGTCCTGCTCTCTCACCACTGTGGTACAAGAAGCGTTCATGGCTTTGAGTCAGGAGGGGCTTCCGTTCCCACCCTGCTACTTACTGTGTGATCTTGAGCAAGTTGTTCTGCCTCTCAGAACCAGTGTAAAAGCAGGCAACATTATTCTATTCATTCAGCAATGATTTAGCACCTACTAAGTGCCAGGCTCTGTGCTAATGTCCACCTCAAGGTCACAATCATGGAGGGAAAAAGGTGGCTGGAATTCTCTCAGGGACAAACTGGCTATGACTTCAGTTCACATCCTGGCTCCACACTTTATTGACCTTGGGCAAAAATATCTGTCCAGTTAGAGCCTCAGTTTCCTCATCTGTAAAATGGTGACAACGGTTCCTACCTCATAATGCTCTTTGTATATAGAGGACCTGCTACACAGTGGGTGCTCAAACCTAGGTCCTTTTCTCTTCCTCAAGTAGCCCCTGGAAAAGAGAACCCTGCAAAATCTCTTTCATAAACAGCTAGCTCTGCCTCAGAGAAGGGAGTGCTCCCGTGGGACCAGGGGAGGCAGGGCAGGGTGGAGTAACCTCGGGGTCATGGGCCGCTGGGCAGTCTCCTGGTGGGGGTGAGGGCGGTGGGGTGGGATGGGGAGGCCAGGCCTCAGGCTCCCTGCCCAGACCCACACCGAGCTGCCCACAGAGAGGGTGCAGCAGGAGCTGGACGAGGTGCTGGGTGCTGCCTCCGCTGTCTGCTACGAAGACCGCGAGCGACTGCCCTACACCCGCGCTGTCCTCCACGAGGTACAGCGCCTGAGCAGTGTTGTGACCGTGGGCGCAGTGCGCCAGTGCGTGACCTCCACCCGTGTGTGCGGCTACCCCATGCCCAAGGTAGGTGGTCCCTACGCAGCCCCATGCCCACCCCAGTACCTGCAGAGCATGCCCTTCCTGCCGCGCACGGCCATCCTCTATGGTTTCCACCAACTTGCCGGCTCTCTGTCAATCAATTGGTCAGTCATCTATCTGTCTATCATCTCAGTCATCTATCTACCTATGTATCTATCTACCATCCATCTATGGCATCTGGGATGGGGGGTTAATTATAAAAGAACGTACCAAGGGATAATTTTTAAAGTTCCCTATTGCTCAGAGATAACCCTTGCAAACATTATAACATACCTCTTTCCAATCTTTTTAATCCAAATATATTTTACATAGTTGTGATTATGCTGAATATATCATCCTGAATCCTTCATTTCACTTACCATATTATTTAGATTCTTCTAGATCAGTTGTTCTCAAACTTCCAGGTACATTGGAGTCACTGGAAGGCTTGTTCAAACAGACGCTGCTGGGCTCCACCCCCAGAGTGTGCGGTGGGGCCTGAGACTTTGCCTTTCTAGCAGGTTCCCGGGAAGTGCTGACGCTGAATTTAGGGACCACACTTGGAAAACCATTGCTCTGTGTTATTCTTAACGGCTGCATAATGTTCCACCAAATGTTGTGTAATTTTTAACCATTGTTGGTGAATAGTTAGGCCATTTGCAATTTATGTGCCTTAGAACTGGTTTCCAGCAGAAATGCCTTTCTTGTTTCTTTCATTTTATAAAAAGGTTAAGAAACAAGTACCAAATAAGGAGAGATAGAAGAAGAGAGTTATATAAAAATAACTCAAGTCAAGAACAGCTACTTCATATGCACATAAAACTTGAATCTGAGCTTTACTGGAGTCAAGGCAATTTAAAAAAAGGAAATCCCAATTAGTTATGAATCTTATTATGCAATAAAAAGAAGCACGCCTGTATCAGGGAAGCTTTGGCTTACCAATTAGTTATTAGAAGGATCATCATTCATAATGTCTTTTCAAAGGCCACTGGGCAATGTGTAGGATAATGTCTCAAGTTAGAGTTTTACCAAAATTTAGAAATATTCTCCAAAATGGTAGCTACTTCTTATCTCAACCCCTTTTAAGAGATAAAAGTTTAACATGAAGTTGAATGCATTTCTATAGGAAGCCAAAATAATGTAGTTGAAGTTTACAGCTCTCTGGTGATCCAGGGTGAGACAGGTTTCCAAGAGGGTTTTTGATATGAGCTGGACAATAACATGATAACACCTGCTCTTTGCCAGGGTGTGCTGTGGGCTGAGGGCTTTGTGCCCACTCCGTCATTCGGTACAATGGTGTTCGGTATTGCTGAGCCATTTAGGTCATTCAATGTCAACAGACATTGAACTACTTATCTATCTTATTGTGTAACAAATTACCCCAAAACTTAGCAGCTTAGAACAATAACATTCATAATTTCCATGTTTCTGAGGATCAGGAAACTGGGTGCAGCTTAGCTGGATGCCTCTGATTCAAGGTCTCACATAGAGTTACCATCAAGTTGTTGGTGGGGCTGCAGTCTCATCTGAAGACTCCACTGGGGAGGCTCCACTTCAAGCTCACTCGCATGGATGTCTTCAGGACTCAGCTGCTCCTTGGCTGGAGACCACCCTCAGTTCCTTCACATAGCACAGCTCACAACAGGGCATCTGACCTCCATCAGAGAGAGCAAGCAAGAGAATACCCAAAATAGAAGCTAAAATCTTTTTGTAACCTAATCGCACACATGATAGCCCAGCACTTTTGCCATACTCTATTTGTTAGAAGTGAGTTACTAGATCTAGCCCAACTCAAGGGGAAGGGATTGCACAAGACTATGAATCTTGGGAGTTCAGAATCACTGAAGGGCATTTTAAAGGTAGCATAACACAGGTGTGTAGGTGGTGATGTTCCTACTTTAATGAAAATGAAACAAAGTCACTCACCTTGGTGCCCTGGTGCAGGGTGACTCTTCTATACCTAGAGGTAGTGGCTGGAGCCCCAAGACTTTCCTCAGAAAGGGGCTTTGACTTTGCCTGTCCAGCCTGTCCTTAGTGGAAGCTGCAATGGCACGATGTGGCACACTAGGAAGGTGATGGGGGGAGATGTGGGAGCCCCCTCTTCATCATAAGTGTCTTTGTTCAGCACTTACAACTGTGGTTCGAGGCAGACTCGATTCCAAGGGCCCTGCCAGGATGCCATTATTATTATCAACTTCTTATTAATTTGGTCAGACTTGAGATCCTCACCTCCACACGTTTCTTCTCCATAGCAACCCTATCCTTTAGATGCTACTCCTGTTATTCCTTTTTTACAGATAGGGAATCTTCAGCATAGAGAGCACAAGTAACTGCCCAAACACACCACTAATAAGTAACTTAACTGAGTTTCAGATTCATGTCCCTCTAATGCCCCACCAACAACTTGATGGTAACTCAATGTGAGACCTTGAATCAGAGGCACCCAGCTAAGCTGCACCCAGTTTCCTGACCCTCAGAAACATGGAAATTATAATCATACACTCTGCTATTTGCATTGCTCCAAAAATGACTCTCCAGGTAAGCAGTGAACCAATGTGTTAAGTGGAGGCGTTTTGCATTGCCCACTGGTCTGTCTGACTGGCGAATACTGAGCTGTCTTTGGCAGGAGTTGGCCAGCACGTTCATAGGTTTGTCACATGTCTCTGGGAATGTGAAGATAAGACCACATCATTGGCTCATCTTGCAGCTGGCATGGCAGGAGGACCTAGGCCCAGATTGTCTAGAAGCTGTGCCGAATTAGGTCAGTTAAGAAGGAGGACCAGAGTTCAGCTCTGTTTTATGCCATTTGGGATTAGAAATTTCCTTATTAAAAGGCCCTTCCTGCCAATTTGATTCTAGATGAAGGCTCCAGAGGACTATTAATAACCTGCAATCAATACTGAGCTTTTACAACTTGGGTGAGAGATGAATGCTGAAAGTGGAATCAAAGCTTGACAGTAGATCATTAAATGTTACAGATATTTCTAAACTGTTCCTAACCATTTCATCAGCTGAGTGATAGTGACAACAGCAATGGCTCCTAATACAATGGTTGCGCTTCAACACTTCATGCCTGTCTCTTCTCTGACATGCTATTTGATTGTGAACTCCAAACTGTCATCTACTAGGGAGAAGCTGGCATAGAGTCCCCAGAAGGCACCCAGCAGGCAGATGTCTCTACAATAAGGGGGAGCAGGAGGGTCGCCCTTTTTGTGTGCTGGATAGGCTATGCTCTGAACCTGTTCCATGACTAAGGCCAGTCTGTCACTGTGCAAGGAGGCCAGAACATCATGCAAAACAGTATACAAACAATTCTGGAGTGAAAAGAGCATCTTGCTAGGAGCCTCTTTCTCTGAAGGTGATTATTAAAAAGTGTTGCAATGAAGAGGGTTACTTAATCCCAGGTGGAAAAGGAGGAAATTGCTAGGACTAGAATTGGGAAGCAGCGGCAAGAACACGTGCCTCCCCAACACCTCTGCTTAAAGCCACAGAGTGACCAGATCTGGGTGCCCTATTGCTCCAGTTAGCTAGGGTTAGGCCCATCCCGTAAAGCTTACAGCACTGCAACCACTACAAAAAAGTGCCTTCTGAAAGTATTTACATTGACTCAATTTCTGCATTCTTTATTCGATTCTGTTTGGGATACAGGCTTCAAACTCTTCTGAGCTTTTTATTTTTTTAATTTCAAGCTATCTCTGTCAAGACCAAGAATCTTATAGTCAGTGTTCTCCCTATAGGGGTAGCTGGTTTAATTCTATGATATTTGGTAAATGAGCCATGGAGTAGGAGGCCCTCCCCAGAATCCTGGAGCTCAGTGTCCTGGATCCTAGAACCATAACCAACCCCATATTTGCTCCACTTTGGCTTCTGTATGCCCAGGGCCCTCATAGTAGTAGCAGAAGTTACCCTGTTCCCATCTCATCAGTCTGATTCTTTTTCTAATCACTCACTTCTCCTTTGAGATAGAGTGAGGACTAGGGTGAGGGTAAGGGTGAAGGTCTGGGCTGGGGTTAGGGTTTGGGTGAGGGTTAGAGTTGGGGTTAGGGTTCATGTTTTCCTCTCTCCAACCCTAAAGAGTTCAGCTTTCTGTCTCCTTTTCTTCTGTCTTACCATCACTCAGTCCTTTCTTTTTGTTTGCCATTCTATTTCTTGTCTTTCTTTCTGTCTTTTCCTCTGACACACAACCCCTCATCCCGGTGTTTGTTGCCCTGTGCCTTACTTGGTCCCTTCCAGACATGCCCACAGTTGCTGGCCTTCTCCATAGGAGGTAATGGCTCTGTGTCCCTAGACCTGATTGAGAATCTTCAGAACAAAGATGGGTGGCCCATAGCCAGGAGGGTGTCATGCTCAGTTCCTTCACTGATGTGAGCCTGGAGGAAGGGCACCCTGAGAGCACCTGCCTGCTGAACCTTCCCACAGCCCCCTGGGCTACTCCCACAAGCACACTGAGTGTTCTTTGAGCTCACCTGGGCCCAGTGTCAGAGCCATCTGAGGCTCCTTGAGCCACACCAGCTCCTCTCTTCAGGGCACCATCATCTTGCCCAACCTGGCGTCGGTGCTCTATGACCCTGAGTGCTGGGAGACCCCTCGACAGTTCAACCCCGGCCATTTCCTGGACAAGGATGGAAACTTTGTGGTCAATGAGGCCTTCCTGCCATTCTCTGCAGGTACTAGGCACAGTGCTGGATTCAGGGTGGTGGTTGGGGGTGTGGAGGGACAGACACAGTGACAGCTGCCACCCTCTGACCTTTCTGCTTCCAGGGCATCGGGTGTGCCCGGGGGACCAGTTGGCTCGAATGGAGCTCTTCCTGATGTTTGCCACCCTCCTCAGGAACTTTCGGCTCCAACTGCCAGAGGGGAGCCCAGGGCTCAAGCTGGAGTACATCTTCGGGGGCACTCTGCAGCCCCAGCCCCAGGATATCTGTGCAGTGCCCCGCCTGGGCAGCCCCGGCCCAGGTACTCAGGCAGAGAGCCTGTAGCCAGCTGGGCATCTGGAGCCCTGTACCCCATGAAGTCCTTTCTCAGTCTCTCTTGGCTTCTGCAAAGCTAGAGAAGAGGAAGAACAGGAGTTCATGTAGCTCAGCTGCTCGTGGTTCCCCCTAACACAAGCTCTGTGGGGTGACACTGGAGAGTAGGTTTATCAAGGATTCTATGAAGGTAGCTGAGTTTGGGTAGCTCAGTTCTTAGGTTAGGTTAGTTATGCATTGGTGGGGAATGACATTACAAGGTTAGCTAATCTTGATGTTAAATCAGTTCACAATGTTAATTTAGGGAATTAAGCCTTACAAGGTAGCAGCTATGCAGGTTCAGAGGGAAAGGCAAACTTTCAAGCAAAACTATAAATATAATAATGCATGTAAGTACTCTGGATGCTGGGGACTGATAAGTATCCCCCCCCAAAGAGGGGGAGGTGGAAGGCAGCTTATTTTCTGCCCTCTCCTGCCCTCTCTTGACCATAGGGAAGCAGTGCAGGTCCCTACAGTCGAATGGGGAAGGCTCTCTCCCAGTCTTCACCAGGCAAAGCCAGCAGCCAATAATATAACTGTTCCCAGCAAATTCTCCACCAAGGACTCCCTTTACTTTGCCCACAAGGGTTCCCAAGTTTTGAAACACTGTCTCTCCAGACAAGTCTTGTTTATTAAAAAAAATGACTTGTATTAAGGAAACGCAAATTAAAATCAAAATGAGATACCACTAAACATTTATTAGAATTGCTGTAAACGCAACCCTGACAATCCCAAGTACTGGAAAAGATGTAGGGCAACAACTGGAACGCTCATGAACTGCTGGCGGGAATGCAAAATGGCACGATCATGCTGGAAAATAGTTTGGCAGTTTCTTGTAAAATTAAACATTACATCACACGACCGGCTGTTCTGCTCCTAAGTACTGTTACCCAACTCCTAGGTATTGTTGCCCAAAAGAAATGAAAAATATATTTTCACACAAACACATACTATATCATTCCATTTCTGTGATATTCCTTAAAGGAAAAACCATGGAAACAGAAAACAGATAAGTGGTTGCCAGGGTCTGGGAGTAGGGTTCTGGGTTGGCTATAAAGGAACATAAAGGAACTTTCTGGAGTAATGGAAATGTTTTCCTTCTTGATTGTGGTGATAGTTACAAGACTGAATGTGTCTGTCAAAACTCATAAAACTATATACTTAAAAAGGTGAGTGTTATTGTATATAAATCATATCTCAATAAATCTGAGTTTTAAAAGAGGAATGCCTTACCTTTTTCCTTTGTGTTATTTACAAACTGCACAAAAGCTGGGTGCAGTGGCTTGTGCCTATAATTCCAGCTGCTCAAGGGGCAGATGGGAGGATCACTTGAGCCCTGAAATTTGAGGTTATAGTGAGCTACGATTGCACTACTGCACTCCAGCCTGGGCAATGGAACAATACCCTGTCTCTAAAAAAAATTAAATTAAATTAAAAAAACAAAAGATGTACATATGAATGAGCCAATGTTTCTAATTATTAGGATATCAATCATTATTGCTGTGCTGGGCTGGGAGGATTCCGCCAGAAATGAGAAAATGTGATGTATTCATTAGCCTCTAGCCTTTCTGTAGGCATGTATACAAGTTCGTCTAGGCTTTTCGAAATCTTGAATCTTTCTCACAGACACCCTATCCTATTTTCTATGTGGAATTGTTCCCACGGGGCCTGGGGAGTCCAGACTGAGACCCACTGGACCAGTTGGGTTGCAGAGGGCAGTAGATTGCCTGGGGTTGTTTTTTTTGAGTCGGAGTCTTGCTCTGTCACCTGGGCTGGAGTGTTGGGTGTCAGCCTAGCTCACAGCAACTTCAATCTCCTGTGCTCAAGTGATTCTCCTGCCTCAGCCTCCCAAGTAGCAGGATTACAGGTGCGAGCCACCACGCCCGGCTAATTTTTCTATTTTTAGTAGAGATGGGGTCTCACCCTTGCTCAGGCTGGTCTTGAACTCCTGAGCTCAAGCAATCATCCCAAAGTGCTAGGATTACAGACATGAGCCACTGCACCCGGTCAGAAAGCCTGGAGTTCTTGGGCCCAGGAGATCCTACCCTGAGTGCCAGCAGCTGTTTAGGGAGACAGGCTCTGGATTAGAGAATACAATGCTGGGCTGTAATGCAACTGCTACTTGCCTCACTTTCTTAACCCTTTGTCAGTCCTTACCCTGTTAGAGCCTCTGTCTGGAGCTTGCAGCATTCTCTGACACCCACCCCCACCACCATCTGGCCTCCCGTCTTTGATCCTGCCTGGCCCTCTGCATGCTACTTCATTCAAAGGTCATCTTCTCCAGGAAGCTTCTCCTCACCTTGGCTGAAATCCCAGTTTTGCTCTCAGTAACCCAAGTCTTGTGAGCTTCAGTTTCCTTATATGTCCGATGGAGCTCTCCCTTAGGACCGCTGGGAGTGACAAGGCTCAGCACAGATCCTGGCATGTGATAAATGCTCTGTATATGCTGGTGGAGAAACTCTTTCCCCCATACAACATCCATAAGAACTCAGCACCTTTTCTATGGCCCTAAAATAAAATGATGATGGTGGGAGGAGCTCTCTCTTATAGATAGGCTTCCCTTTCAGTTTCTAATTATTACTTCATAATGATATGATGATAGCTACCATGTGTTGAGTGCCAACCATTTGTTAGTGAGTGAATTGGGTACCTGACATATATGAAATCATTTTATCATCAAAGTGACAAGGTAGATATAATTATATGAATTTATAGGAACAAGAGTCAGGAACAAAGAGTTCAAAAGGGTCAGAATATCAATAAGTCTCAGTACTCTCATCTGCAAAGTAGAGATAATAATGCTAATTTGTTTGATTAATATTAAGATTAGGTTAAATATGGTAATGAATGCAAAATACCTAGCACAGTGCTAAGTGCTCAATAAATGGCAAATAACAACAGTAATAATAATAAGTATTCCTTTGCTGGGATCATGGGCAGCACACCCTCATAGATCCTTCCACTCTTTGTCTCAGCTGACTGACCCCTAGCTGTCCCCTGAGGACACTGAGGACACTGCTTCTCCTACAGCCTCTGAACGGAGGATGCTTGTTTTTCCTGTGTCAGTTCAGGTTCTGACCATAAATAGCACCCTCACTCACTCAAATTAAGCAATGAGAGTTTAACAACAGAGAACACAGAAGCCAATGCATGTGGCTCAAGGAGGAAGGGAATGGGAAGAATAAGTGCTCTAAACTCATTTTCTTCCCATGCTCCAATCTCCTGTTGGGACTATAATTGGCTGAGCCCAGCTGGAAGCCAGAGGGCAAGAGAGCCCGTTGACGTGGTCCATAAAGGTCAGCCTCCAGGGGCCTAGAGCAGCACTCAAGAGTGATCTAGGGGAGTGAGCAAGCAGAGGACATTCAGCATGTCCCAGTCTCAGATCCTGTGGGTTCTGGAGGTAGACCACATCCTCCTCATGCCCTAATGGTTCCTCCAGATTTTATTTGTAAAAAGACCACCTTGAGCACATATTTCTTCTCTGTGGAGACTCTTTCCCTTATGTCTAGCACCTGTTCAGTACCATCAATAATCTTTGGTCACCTCCTCCTCTCCTTCCCCGGAGTCTTAGGATTCCATTCCAAGTCCTGCCATCATCCTGGTGATGTGAACAAGTTCATGTGAGCAACACAGTCAATATCCAAGACTCTCAGTTTCTGGGCTTCATCTTTAGTGACTTCCAGCTTCATTCTTCTTCAGCTATCAGTCCTGTGGCCATACCCACGTTCTTGGCAACACCTAGAGAAGTTCACCCTCTGAAACTGCAAATTCACAGATCCCTATCAAGAACTGTAAAGGGTCTACTCTTTTACCCCTACTTGCAAACTAACAAGTTAGCCTGACATAGCTTTATGGGTGCTGAAGGAAAACATAAGATTCCTGGGTCAGCAATGAAGGGCAATTTATTACTTATAGCAATAGCATCAGCCAAACTATTATTAGGTCATTAAATATGAAATGTTTGATTTCAAATAGAAAGTTTAGTTTATTATATCTCAAACAATAAGTAGTACAATTAATCAAAGTATGTACCTAAACTGTCAACACAGTTTTCCCATCTTAACAGTAGCTTGTTTATTCCAGCAGCAAAGAAGCCTGGAGATCGAGTGGCAATGAAATTGCAAATGGTGTTTTCTACAACTTGTTGAGAATTGAATATTTTTCCTTGCAACAAGTGGTCCAAAGCCTGGAAGAAGTGGTAGTCAGTTGGTGCAAGGTCTGGGGAATACGGTGGATGACAGAGAGTTTCCGAGTCCAGCCTTTGTAGTTTGAGCAGTGTTGTTTGTGTGACATGTGGTTAAGTGCTGTTTTGCAAGAGGATTGGCCTGTCTCCATTGACCAATCTTGGGTGCTTAATCGCAAGCATCCTAGTTATGTCATCCAACTGGTTGCAGTAGACATCTGCCGTAATCGATTGACCAGGTTTCATGAAGCTGTAGTGGATAAAACCAGTGCTGGACTAACAGACACCATTAGCTTTTTTGGATCAATATTTAGTTTTGGACGTGTTTTGGCACTTCATCTTTATCCAGCCATTGTGCTTGTGATTATAAAAAATAATCCATTTTTCATCACACATAAATAATATGGTATAGAAATGGTTTGCCTTTAAGTTGTGACAACAAAGAAAGACAAGCTTCGAGACGATTTCTCTTCTGACACTCATTTAATCCATATGGTAGCCATCTACTCAGCTTCTTTACCTTGCCCATTTGTTTCAAATGGTCCAATACTGTTACAATAGTAATGTCAAACCTTGCTGCTAGTTCATGTGTAGGTTGAAATGGATTTGTTTCCACGACAGCTTTCAGCTCATCATTATCCAGGTTGGTCTCAGGTTGCCCACATAGCTTATTTTCAAGATTAAAATCACCAGAATGGAACTTCTCAAACTGTCTATGTATCATGCATTCATTAGCCACAGCCTTCCCAAATACTTCGTTGATATTTTGAGCTGCCTGCACAGCATTAGTTCCACAATGAAACTCATATTCAAAAATAACTTGAACTTTTGACTTATCCATGGCTTTACAATAATTGCTCTAAAAAAATTTGAAAGATAATCACAAGCCAAAAACCTTGCATTTGAAAGAATAAGGATGTGGCCAGGCGCGGTGGCTCACGCCTGTAATCCTAGCACTCTGGGAGGCCGAGGCAGGTGGATTGCTCAAGGTCAGGAGTTCAAAACCAGCCTGAGCAAGAGCGAGACCACGTCTTTACTATAAATAGAAAGAAATTAATTGGCCAACTAATATACATAGAAAAAATTAGCCAGGCATGGTGGCGCATGCCTGTAGTCCCAGCTACTTGGGAGGCTGAGGCAGAAGGATCGCTTAAGCCCAGCAGTTTGAGGTTACTGTGAGCTAGGCTGACGCCATGGCACTCACTCTAGCCTGGGCAACAAAGTGAGACACTGTCTCAAAAAAAAAAAAAAAAGAATGAGGATGTGCCTTCACAATAAAAATAAAACAAGAAGTGTCCAAATGAAATGTCAGAGCTTTCAACTGTCAAAGTACTTAAGGAAATTGGACATTTCATACTTAATAACCTAATAGAATTTTTGTGCTGGTACCCTGGGTCCCAATTCCCATGGAGCAATGGGAAGAGGGCTAGAATGATAACTGCACACTCAATGGGTTGTATTATAGCAGGGGAATGCTGAGCTTAGGAACCAGAATCTTTTATAATGGGCAGCTGCCTGTGCTCTATAGGGTGATATTATCTTTCTTCTAAAGGCTTTAAGCAAACTGCCCTTTGCTTTGGAAGAAAACATTATATCTACCTTCCAAGCTGTTTGTTTACTGTAAAAATTTACTATAAAAGAGTATATTCTCCAAACTCAGTGTTCTTCAGTTGAGATGCAAATCCAATTTATGTTTGGCATCTATCAGGCTCATGGTATTGCCAGGATGGGACTTGAAGAACAAGGGGAACCCATGCAAACATGATGCTCCCGATGCTTGCTGTGCTGTGATAATAAAGTCTTTTTTTTTTTTTTATCTGATCAACGAGCGTCCTGTCTTTTGCCAACATCCAATCTTTTAACTTACAAATAGAGTAAAATCCCAGACTTGAACCTATGATACAGCCAAAGTGAATTTATTTTAGTTTCTCAAACAAGTCATGCCCTGGGTGACATCACAAATGCTATTCTCTCTGCCTAGAATATTTTAGTCCTTCTCTTCTCTTGGTGATTTCTATCAGTTTCTCTGGGAAGCTTTCTCCCCCAGCCTCCCATCCCCTATCCCTTGATTGGGTTGTATTCCCCACCTCTAAATTCCCACAGAGCCTTAGGCTTCTCTGATCATAGCACTTTTCACAATGTGTTGTAATTGCCTGTTTATTTACTTGCTCTTTTCTTACCCCATTCAATAGGATCTTTGTGAGGTCAGAGATAGTGTCTTCTAAATTATATCTCCAGATTTACTACATCGCCTGGCATACTGTAGGTGCTTAATAAGTATTTATAGACTGTTCTATTGTAGAGATACGCATAAAACAGTATAAAAGTACAAAGGAAGGTCATGTAAATCAGAGTAGAGGTCTGGGAAAGGCCTCCTAGGAGAGGTGACATTTGAGGATGATGTGTACGACGAGTTGGTTAGGAAGGTTGAGAAGGGAGAAAAGGGAGAGGTGTTTCAGGCAGTGAGAATGATGGTATAAATGCACAGAAGTGGAAACTAGGATAGCGCCTTTGAGAAACAGCCAATGATTCAGTATGGCTGCAGAGAGGGTCAGAGGGATGCGGTGGCAGGAAATAAAGCTGACAGGAAGGCAAGGGCTGAATCATGAAGAAATCTGAATTTTATTCAGAAATCCCCATTTTCATTTCAGGTTTGGACTTTTTTGACAAAGACACAAGGCGCATCCTCTGATGTGTGTCATAACAGAAATAACATGAAATGGCGACATGCAGAAGCCAGAGGAGTAATTTAAGAAAACCTGGCTTGCAATGTTGGCTCCTCTAGGACCAGTTCTGTAACTTTGGGCAAGTCATTTCACCTCTCTCAGCCTCTGAGGCACTGTGACACAGTGATGAGACTATCCACCTCAAGTGGTGTTCTGAGGACCAAACGCGATAACGTAGGTAAAGTGCCTGGGACACGGCATCAAAAATAATAGTCTTCGTTCCTTTTTCCTCTGGGCCTCATCTACCTCATCTGCAAACGGGGGGAAGGCCAGGCTGCTGTCCCAGGCCGCTCCTAGGTGCAGGATTAGCAGTGGAAGGAGAGGTGTACAGAGGTGGACTGGCCAGTCTCCTCACCTTGGGCTGGTTCGGCCGCCGCTCAGCCGGGCGGGGGCGCTCTAGGCTGCTCCTTGGCGCTCTATGGTTCTGCCTTCGCCCCGGAAGTGGTTTGGCGGCTGGGGTTGGTAAGGTCGGGCCATGGTGGGGCAGAGGTTGGAAGATGGCGTGGCGAGGCTGGGCGCAGAGAGGCTGGGGTTGTGGCCAGGCGTGGGCTCCACTGGTGAGCGGGCGCAGCGGCGAGGAGCTCACTGCGGCCCTAGCCCCGCCGCGGCTGTTCGGACGCAGGTAATGGCCGCCGCTCCGGGCTTTCTCACCTCTCTATCCCTGAGTTCCAGCCTCGCATCCTCAGGGGCGGAGACTGTCCGGGCCTCTTGTGCTGCCGCCAGCTCACTCCATTCTCCTTACCTGTTCCTTCTCACTCCTGTCGCCTGCGTCGAGTCCTCGCTTCTTGCCTCCATGCCCCGGGCTGGGGTGCAGCGACCGGCCCTGGCTGGGCCCTCCGTGAGCCCGAACTTTCTTCTTGCCATCCAAAGGGACGTGACGGGAAGGGGAACCACTGCCGGCTTAATTGCGTGCCACATTTCATAATCCTGAGAGGAAACGATTGACCTTTTTTAAGTAAAGCGGTTGTATAGCTGGTAGAATGGCAGAGCTATGGTACTTATTCTCTCTCAATTTAATCATAAACCCTATGTTCCACTGCAACCAATTATCTCATTTAGCGTCCAGGGAGTTAAGGGAGGACGAAGTCAAAGGATGTCTCTTTGCCTCTTGCAGAGTTGTAGGAGAGGCTTTTCTGTTGAATTGAGACAATGGAGTATTTGACTCCTAGATGATCTGGGAAGAAAACTGCCAAGCCTGCCCTAGTAGAAGCTGTGTGAAGATTATGGTCTATCAGTATTTGCTGATTTTTGCATTAGAATAATTCAATTTTGAGTTGAGAAAGAAGAGAAACTCCTTAACTGTCCAAGAATCTGATTTGTAGTTGGCTTTGAAATTTGTCCCTCATCTTTCATGCAAAGTTACAACCCTCTCAATTTCCGACTTAGTTAGATGGGTTCCACAGATCCACCTAATTGATGGTAGCAAAGAACATGAAGTGTTTATCAACACACGGGCTAGCCATAGGTAAATAAGTGAGGCTCCAGTATGGTGGAGCTTTTGCCTATTCTTAAACATCATCTGGAGTGGTTGTAGACTATATTTCCCAGGCCTGGCCGCCCCNCCCCCCCCCCCCCCCCCCCGTGTTACCAAATCAGAATCAGGAGAAGAGTGAAAGAATCTATTTCTTACAAGCATTCCAAATGAATTTTATCAAGGATTTGTGAAAAACTTACATATATTGTATCTTAACAATATACTGTAACATGGAGCCGTAGGAGCTAATCTTATAATCTTAAACAGAGGAGGTGGGGAATAGAGAATGAGGAGGTCAGGTGGAAGTGGTGATGGAGTTCAACGGTCCTGATTCCATTGTTTACTCCAAATCCCATTTGAGATTGCATAGCTTAAGGGGGAAGAAAAGATTAATACTGTACGTTTAGGAAGCAATAAGTGTGTTAAATATTTAAGATTTGTGTACACATCACTGTACTAGTTTTAGGAAGGGGAAGCAGAAGAAAACTAACTTGATTAATGAGGAGCCTCCAATAGGAATTGGGCATGAAGACCATTTGAAACAACAAATGAACAAGAAGATTAGTATCTCATTTTCCAAAAGCTTACCATTTATATGGAAAGTTTGAAAATGACATTTTCGTGCTTAGGTAGAAAACTATGCATTATGTAGATAAGCCTGAAATAGAGCATTTGCTTCCGATGCCTCTGGAAACAAACACTTCAAGTTAATGGGGAGCTTGAGTTACCTTGTATATAACCTTTATTAGATCTGTTTTGACTTCCTGTGGCAGAGGAAGGACTCGATCCATGCAATAGGCCTGAAGTGTGGGCCAGGAATTTGTATTATACAAGCACTATAAGTGGCGATACAGGGGTCCACAGGAACCCACAAGCCAAGAATAGTTTACATTTTTAAAGGGTTTAAAACAAAAAAGTATGTGGTGGATTTTAGTAGTCCACAAAAACTAAAATATCTCCTATCTGGCCTTTTACAGAAAAAGCAAAAAAAACATCTCGTTTAGGCTCTTCAGAAACTTCTTTATCAAGCTTCTGGCAGCACTTCTGTAAAACGTGGTTTAGGTTTGAAAGTAGAAACCTGTATTATTTGTCAATTGTGTGAAACTATCCAAGAGAAGAAAATAGTTGATTTTAGCACTTAACACAGAGCCTAAAACTTTTACATTGAGGTGATAGTCTTAAGATATATGTAGGTAAGATACTTAAAATTAGTAAATCAGGTGTATTATTTCCCGTTTAACTCACCATCTGTTAAGATGGGTTTCAAGAAAATGATTTTGGCGTGCAAGAGTTCATATAAGGTCTCCCTACCCCTGCCAAATATGCCTATTTTGTTTTAAGTGGAATGAATCTAATCAATTGTGCTTAAACAAATTTGTCTCCATTTGAACATTAGGCCATTTCTCCTCAATTTGTTCATATAGATCTTTAGTAATATAGATATTAGTGCTAACCTGTTTGTATATTTAAGGTGCATTATCTTCTCACCTTCTTAAAAACAATCCATGAGACTGTATTACCTTACCATTAAGCCAACAGATATATGGACATGACTTTTTTTAAGTTATAGGATCATACTAAACTAAACCATAGCTATGTGGCTAGTGGCAGCTCAAGTATTCATGAGATCTTCCCACTTGAAGCACAGTAGATTGCTTCTGCAAATCACTAGTTATTGGCAGAAGGACCAAAGCAGCAGAGCGAAAGGTCAGGCCTGTCTGGGACCCTCTTCCCTCATTCCTATCCATTTTATTGTGCTGCTTCACTTTATTTTCCTAATTTATTTCAGGTAAGTAATTTATTTTTTCATCTTACATACCTAACTGAATGGGTAGAGCTAAATAACCTAAATCTGTGAATAAGATTGGAAACATTTACAATTAGAGACATTTATGCTTTTCCTGGTTTGTCAGGCATTTTAAGGAATTTAACACAAAAACTCCCTAAAGAGAGAGAGAGTGTACCTTGTAATGTAATATGTAATGAATGTACTTATTATATCTGAAAGCATCCTTTTGCCAAAGAAAACCCAACTCTGACATAAGCAATTAGGGAATTTATTGGTTTATGCAGTTGACAAGTCTGGAGGTGCAACTGGTTTCTAGTGGCTTAAGTCAGTCATGAGCTTGGTGTGCCTCCCCAAACCGAATGGCTGGAAATTCCAGGATACAGTTTGTAGAAGGAGAGAGGGCATCGGTGCTGGGAGTCAGCCCTAGTGAAACGTTTGTATTGGAATTCCTTGTTATGTTATCTAGTTAGTTAGGATAAATCTGTAGCTAACAAACCATTCTAATTTAAGTAGAAGTGTTGTTGGAAGAGTTGGAGTTCATGTTTGGGCATCATGAACCAGCTGTTTGGGCATCATCTAGGACAGGAGTTTGGCAAACTTATTTTGTAAAAGGCCAGACAGAAAATATGACCTTCTTTTAAACAACTCTTTAAAAATGTAAAAACCATTCTTCACTGGAGGGTCAAATGCACTCTGCAGGCCATAGTTTGCCAACCCCTAATTTAGAAGCTTATTTAGAAATGCAGACTCTCAGACTTATCCTGCCCCAGGCCTGTTAAATTAGAATCTGATTTTAATGAGATCTCCAGGTAATCTGTATGTAGACTAAAGTTTTCCCCAAACCTGTGGTAGATCTCAACCTTAGCTGCACATGAGAATCACTTGGGGAATTCTTAAAAATATGGAGGCCTTGGTTCCACTCCTGGAGATTCTAATTTAATTGATGTGAGGTAGAGCCTTGGTATAGTATTTTTAAGAGCTCATTGGGCAATTCTGTTGTATAGCTAAGATTGAGAATTATTGATGTAGACTAAGCTTTCAGAATCATAACTGCCTGTACCACAACTGGTGTGGTAGATTAAAAAGCATGGCTACAATATTTTGCAGCTCCTCTCATCAGAGTTGGAGTTGATTTCTCTATTCCTTGAAGCTAGGTTGGCTTGTGACTTGCTTTGACCAGTAGCATGTGACAGAAGTAATGTGTGAGGTCCAGAATCTGGGTTTCAAAAAGCCTTGCAGCTTTTGCCTCTTGGAACACTCCCTCTGCCATAGTAGAAGCCCTTGCTAGACTACTGAATACTGAATACTGGCACTAAGGCTCCAGATATAGGAGTGAGGCCATCTTTTACTCTCCAGCTCCAGTCAGTCAGATGACTGGCTGCATGAGTGACCCAGCTGAGGGCAACTAACCTACAAAATCATGAGAAATAATAAATTATGGTTTTAAGCCAGTAAGTTTTAGGCTGGCTCCTTATGCAGTAATAAATGAAACACCTGGGAAAACTACCAAATCAGGATCTATTGACTAAAGAAAGATCTGTGCTGTCTCCGCCATTATTTTCTTTCTTTCTTTTTTTTCTTTTAGAGATAGGATCTCTAAAAGAGACCACTCTGTCACTGAGGCTAGAGTGCAGTGATATAATCATAGCTTACTGTAACCTTGAACTCCTGGGCTCAAGTGAACTCCCTTGAACCTTGAACTCCCACCTCAATTTCCTGAGTAGCTGGGACTACAGGTGCATGCCACCACTCCTAGCTAATTTTTTTTTTTTTTTCTGAGACAAGAGTCTCACTCTGTTGCTCAGGCTAGAGTGCCATGGCGTCAGCGTAGCTCACAGCAACCTCAAACTCTTGGGCTCAAGCAATCCTTCTGCCTCAGCCTCCCAAGTAGCTGGGACTATAGGCATGTGCCACCATGCCCAGCTAAGTTTTTCTATATGTTTTTAGTTTACCAACTAATTTCTTTCTATTTTTAATAGAGATGGGGTCTCGCTCTTGCTCAGGCTGGTTTCGAACTGCTGACCTTGAGCTTTGACCTCCCAGAGCAGTAGGATTACAGGCATGAGCCATAATGCCCAGCGCACTCCTAGCTAATTTTTAAAAATTTTTGTAGAGATCGGGGCTCACGTTGTTTCCTAGGCTGGTCTTAAACTTCTGGCCTCAAGTGATCCTTCTGCTTCAGCCTCCCTAAGCACCAGGATTATAGGGTGAGCCACCGTGCCCAGCCTCCACCATTATTTTCACTAGCAAAATTGATGCCTCATGTCTTTTTACTAAATTCAGTTCTGAATTTAAGTATTATGGCAATGTAGCTGATTAGCATACCCTGATCTCGTCTGGAATCCTAACTATAGGGAGGCCTGGGAAGTTTCTGGCTTCTAATTCCTGCAGCTTATGAATGCACCCTAAGTAACAGGTTCAGTGAACCAAGACAGTGTCTATTTCTATCTAGCAAGTTCTCTATGTCCCAATAGAGGCATACCTTGATGATGTTGTGAATTTGGTTCCAGACGATAAAGTGAGTCACACAAATTTTTTGGCTTTCGGTGCATATAAAAGTTATGTTTATACCATACTGTAATCTATTAAGTGTGCAATAGCATTATATCTTAAAAAAACCCACACATACCTTAATTTAAAAATACTTTATTGCTAAAAAATGGTAATAATCATCTGAGCCTTAAGTGACTCATAATCTTTTTGTTGGTAGAGGATCTTGACTCCATGATGGCTGCTAATTCATTAGGTAGCGATTGCTGAAGGTTGGGGTGGCTGTGGCATTTTTTTAATACATTTTTCTAAATGAAAAAAAATTTTTTTTTACAGAGTCTTGCTCTGTCACCCAGGCTGGAGTGCAGTAGCATGATTATAGCTCACTGCAACCTTCAACTCTTGGGCTCAAGCGATCCTTCTGCCTCTCTCTATAGCTGAGATTATAGATAGATATGCATCATCATGCCAAGCTAAATTTTTTTTTCTTAACCTGGGGGCTGGCTTTTGTTGCATACTCTTGGTGTCCTTACTTATTTCTGGTAAGATTCTCAAGGTAAATATTCTAGGCAAAATATCTGGCTTTGCTTTAAGTCCAAATTCCCAACTTAGTCTGTTTGTGTTCCTTTTCAAATGTTGTGCTTCAAAATTTTAAATGAATTGGTGAGATACAGAAGTAATCTTTTATTAGAACTGATTGAGTAGTATTAAGCTGTTGAAAATATAAGGAATTCTAGGCCGGGCGCAGTGGCTCACGCTTGTAATCCTAGCACTCTGGGAGGCCAAGGCAGGCAGATTGCTCGAGGTCAGGAGTTCGAAACCAGCCTGATCAAGAGCGAGACCACGTCTCTACTATAAATAGAAAGAAATTAATTGGCCAACTAATATATATAGAAAAAATTAGCCGGGCATGGTGGCACATGCCTGTAGTCCCAGCTACTGTGGAGGCTGAGGCAGTAGGATTGCTTGAGCCCAAGAGTTTGAGGTTGCTGTGAGCTAGGCTGATGCCATGGCACTCACTCTAGCCTGGGCAACAGAGTGAGACTCTGTCTCGGAAAAAAAGAAAAAAGAAAATATAAGGAATTATCATCTTCTGTATTTCTTGGTCTAGTAAGAGAGAAATTCTAGAAACCACAGTATTGTTGGTTTCTAGCATTTGTGATCTTCATAGTAAACATATTCCCATTACTTTGTCACACCTTTGTTTTGGCCCAAAGTGGCATAACTTGTTTTGATTACTTTCTGCTTCATTTACTAAAGCTGTCTCCAGGTTACTTGGGAATATTTAATGAAAATCAGATCCAGTTGTGAAGGGTTCACATCTGCCACTTTAAAGATTATGTTAGGGGAAGAGGGGAGGGGTGTGCACTTTCAGACCCCTGTTCTCTCTGCTCTTCCACACACACACAAAATTAAAAATAGAAAAATAAAGATATCAAGTATGCATTTGGCTGTAAGTAAACTGATGGTTGTTAGGGGAGGTTATTTATCTAATATAGGATGATCGGAAGTAAGTGGCTACCGCCTTTGCTCAGTGGCATTAAAATGTCAAGGTAGTGTCTAAGTTCCTTGGCCTTTCTCTTGACATTCAAGATGACTGCCCTAGCTCCAGGCTTTACATCAAGGCAGAAGGGTGTGTGTGTGCCATCAGTGATGTGTCCATTTTTATCAAGTAAGCAAAATCTTTCCAAGAGGCTCCTGAAAATTCTCAAGTCTCATTTGAGTAGAATTCTGTGTGATACTGCTACCACTAGCCATAGGGGAGGCTGGGAAAGTGAAGATGTTTATCATTTTTAGCCGTTATAGAAAAAGCACATCAGGGGAAAGGGTTAGAAATAGATTTGGGATTAGTTATTCAACAGTGTTTGCTACAGGGTATTCATTCATAAAACTGTTAACACACTCTCAAGGCACTTAGAGTATCATTAACATTGTTTGAATAAGTAAATAACTTTCCAAAATAGATTTCTTGGAAAGAAATATCACTTATTTGGAAGTATAAATTCTGGATTATTTGAAATTTCAAGTAAAATTACTTTATCACTACTCCCCATCCTCACTGTGATTTCTGAGAAGTTGAACTGAATAGACTCAGTGTTGAAGAGAAAGTGCATTCTAGACAAGTAATAGTAGTAGTAGGAGCTATATCATTTTTCTGAGTTTTATTGGTTTCCTTAATGCTGATTAGATACCTTTACCTGGATATCCTATAAACATCTTTTTTAATGCTAAAAATACTTCACTGAGATATAATTTACATGTAGTGAAAAGTCTGGGTATTAAATGCATAGACTGCAAATTCGGATAAATGTATACACCCGTGTGACCATCACTGTGTGACCACCTGTGTGATACACTGTGTGTATCCATCACCCCAGTAAGTTCCCTTTTGTCCCTTTCCAGGTAAGCCCCACCCACTCCAGGCAGCCACTATTCTGATACTTAACCGTTATTGTGTCTTCTTCAACTTTATATAAATGGAATCAATCACATATAATGTACTCTTTTGTGTTTGTTTTTGCTCAACAATGTTTTTGAGAGTTATCCATTATGCGTGCTCAGTTCTTTCTTAGTTTCTTCCCTTTATTGGTGAGTGGGACAAGTATAGTATTGCATTGCATTAATATATCACAGTTTATCCATTTTCTGTTGATGGATATTTAAGTTCGGTTTTAGCTAGAAGAATAAAGCTAGAGTGGTAATTCCAGAGGCTTGCATGGCTGAGGTGGGAGGATCACTTTGGGGCCAGGACTTTAAGACTAGCCTAGGCAAGACCCCATCTCTTAAAAAATAAAAAAAATTAGTCAGGCATGGTGGCATGTATCTGTTATCCTAGCTGCTCTGAAGGCTGACACAGGAAGATGGCTTGAGCCCAGAAGTTCAAGGCTGTAGTGAGCTGTGATCACACTGCTGTACTCCAGCCTGGGCAGCAGAGCCAGACCTTATCTCTTAAAAAAAAAAAAAAACTGCCATGACCACATGACTGCAAGCATTTTAAACAGCACCACAAATGGAATTGTACATCCTTCATCTTCTAATTTCCCATTTTGAGGCCTCTAGTTTTCCTTATTTTAGTAAATAGTTCCACCTTCCTTTCAGTTATTCAAAATAAAACTAACAATCATTTTTGACCCCTTCTTTATTCTAACATAATATTTACCTTTTTATTATGGACTAGGCTTGATGGTAGAGATACAGTGAATACAAAACTGTAATCTAGTGGGGCCCTGGGTAGTAATTGAGATAAGTATTAGAAAAGAGCTTTAGAACCCTGGGGTTGCAAATGAGAGACCTACCCAGCCCAAGGGAGCTAGGGAAGCCTTCTGGAGGAGGAGATATATCAACTGAATTCTGAAGGGCACAAAAAGTTCACAAAGGGAATTTTACCTTAGTCAGAGTAGCATTGTCATAGTGAGAAAGCAGAGCAGATCATGGGAACTGCAAGGAAGTCAGTCTAACAGGGATAGAGAGGATTTGGGTTGGTGGGGGAAGAAGTAGGAGGAAGTGGCGATAGAGAAGAGGGGAACAGATTTAAGGAAATGTGCTGAGTTTGATGTGGTGATGAGCAATTGTAAGATTTAAAGCAGAGGAATATTACATTTGTGTTTAATACATACAAAGTAAAGGGTGAATTTCGAGTGGGGCAATATTGGAAGCAAGGAGGTCTGCTAGGAAATGGTAGAGTATTCCAGGCCAGAAGGGATGAGCTAAGTAGTTTGTTGGAATTAGAGATTTTTGGCCCTCATAAGAGGACGTTTGAAGAACTATGGAAAGTCTGAGGAAAAGTGATGTGAGGAAAGAAGATACAGCATGTTAAAGTGTTTGAAGTTAACTGCAATCCAGGCATGAGGTAAGGGACTAGACGAGGAATGAAAAAAATATTTTTATTTGACAGAGTTGGTTTTTAATTGGATGATAAGAACAAAGGAAAGAGAGAACTCCAAAGCGACTTACAGAATTTATTTTTCATTGGCTTTCTAATCTGATTAGACTTTTTATTTTATTTTTTTAAGAGACAGAGTCTTGCTTTGTTTCTCAGACTAGAATGTAGTGGTGCAAGCATAACTCACTGTAACCTTGAACTCCTGACCTCAAGCGATCCTCCCACCTTAGCCTCCAAAAGTGCTGGGATTATAGGCATGAGCCACCATGCCTGGCCTCTTTTTTTTTTTTTTTTGAGACAGAGTTTCACTTTATTGTCCAGGCTAGAGTGAGTGCCGTGGCGTCAGCCTAGCTCACAGCAACCTCAAACTCCTGGGCTCAAGCAATCCTGCTGCCTCAGCCTCCCAGGTAGCTGGGACTACAGGCATGTGCCACCATGCCTGGCTAATTTTTTCTATATATATTTTAGTTGGCCAATTAATTTCTTTCTATTTATAGTAGAGATGGGGTCTCGCTCTTGCTCAGGCTGGTCTCGAACTCCTGAGCTCAAACGATCCGCCCACCTCGGCCTCCCAGAGAGCTAGGATTACAGGCTTGAGCCACCGTGCCCGGCCTCTGGCCTCTATTTTTAACCTCAGTAACTGAGAACTATGGTCCCGCTAAAAGAATAAAGAAGTCAAAAAATGGAGGTGTTTGTACAGGAGAATGAGTTAGTTTCATTTTGAATATATTGGTTTTAAAGTAATGGGGGGCATATCCAAGTATTAGTATTCAGTATATAGTTGGAAATATAGGACTAGAAAATTGAAGTTAGGACTAAAGAAATATATTTGAATCATTCACTTGCTCAGAAGTCATTCAAGCCACAGAAATGAATTTTTTCTTTTAGTCAATCAGATGTGAGCATCTTGTGTCAGTGGTTGGGTTACAAAGACGAGAGACGTGTCCTATCTGTGTTTTTGAGGAACTTTGGATCTAGTAGAAGGATAATATGTTCAGGGTACAGTGATAACAAACAGGAAGGGATCTCTACTTTATTGACCTGGAGAAGTTACAGTTTTATAAAAGAAGAAGACTGTTTCAAGAATTTATGGGTTGAGTTTGAATGGAGGACTTAGGACTTGAAGATGAATTTGAAGAGTAGGGAGTTCAGTGTTAACAGCAGCTAAAACTGGGAGACATGCTTAGTAGTGTCAGATGTTTTAAGGAGGTCAGGCTATAGAGACTCAAAACCCTTTATAAATATATTTGGTGGATGTCCCCAAAACAGTGAAATAAATAAGGGGAGAAGTGAGAGGAATCCATCAATCACTACTTATAAAAGGAAATAATTATTTGAATTTGGAATGGCTTTGAGGACAATACATTTTTTAAAAAATTTCAATAGATTTACGGGGTACAAGTGTCTTTTGTTACATGGATGAATTGTATAATGCTGAAGTCAGGGCTTTTAGAGTACTGGTCACCAGAATAGTGTACATTTTACTGGATAGGTAATTTTTTTATCCTTCACTCTCCCCTCCCATCTTAGTTTCTAATGAAGGATAATACATTTAAAGTTTGTCCTGTAAAATGACCAAATTTATAAGCTAAAGCTATTCTGTGCTGATTGAAATTGGCAAAAGTTCTGCAGCTTTTTATAGGCCTGCAGATTCTTTCTGTGTGGAGGATGGATGGATGCAAATTATTTTGTTGATTGATACAAAGTAATAGCCCTTCCGAAGTTGCTGTAGTTTTTGTGTCTGTTGTGACTTTGAATTCTACCTACAAGTAGGGGTCTTGGCTCTTTTTGTACTGTAGAGGAGAATAAACTGAAATGGTGATGATCCAGTGGAGACTCACAGATACTGATGTTTGCGAGATGTCATTGTGTTTCTCATCCGCTATTTTCCCCCATAGGTTTAACTTCTTTATTCAGCAAAAATGTGGATTCAGAAAAGCACCCCGGAAGGTTGAACCTCGAAGATCAGACACAGGGACAAGTGGTACAGCGTACAAAAGAAGTGTTTTGATTCCTCCTGTGGAAGAAACAGCCTTTTATCCTTCTCCCCATCCTCTAAGGACTCTTGTAAAACCTTTATTTTTTACTGTTGGGGTAAGAGCTCGCATCGCTAGGCGTTACCTACCTCGATGCAAGGGCAATGTTAAAGTTCTGTTTGTCTTGTTTGGGTTCCCTTAAAGTAAGGACAGGTGGAGGGGGATCAAAAGGATCTGGGTAGCTGGGCTCATGAAATCTGACTACAGAATATGAATTTAGTAATTGCTTTTAGAAACTGGCTCAGTTATGTAAGCCCTGGAGAAGAAACTTATGACCCTCATATTTGGTACAGCATTTTAGTGGATAGTAAGTTGGCATTTTGAATTTTATTTGAAGATTTATTGATGGAAACAGGCTCCAGGGTACTGTGAAGTAATAAAATGGGAAATAATAAAATGTCCTTTTTACCTATTAGGTTTCACTGTGCCAGGTGTTCCTTCTGTTGGTTTGTAAAAAGCAATGAAAATGAAGTAGTGTCCTTGATATGTACAGATCTATTTCCCTTTTAAATTTATTTTGTAATATATCTATTTTTATATAGTTTACAGGCTGTGCATTTGGATCAGCTGCAATTTGGCAATATGAATCACTGAAATCCAGGGTCCAGAGTTATTTTGATGGTATAAAAGCTGATTGGTTGGATAGCATAAGACCACAGAAAGAAGGAGACTTCAGAAAGGAGGTAAAAATAAACATTGCTTTCTTCTAGTTAATCACAAATTTTTTATTGATACATAATATGTGTACATATTTTCAGAATACAAGTGATATTTTGATACATTCATATAATGTATAATAATTAAATCAGGGTAATTATAATATCCATTGCCTTAAACATTTATCTTTATGCTGGGATCATTCAAATTATTTTGTACCAGCTATTTTGAAATAGACAGTAAACTGTTGTTTACTATAGTTACTCCAGTGATAATCCCAGTCTTTGAAGTCTGGCTATTTATGAAATGTTTTTGTTAATGGCAACATTAGATTAATCGATGTCAAGTCGGTTTACTTAACATTCTTTTAGAGTCCTTTTATCACAGTATTTATTAATATTTTATATGTCTGGCAGTGTTGTACTTGACAGTATTGTGCTTGACAGTGTTCTAAGAATTTTGTCCCTCTACCCACGTGCACCAAACAGCACCACAGATAGTCATAAAAAATTAATGTTTTGAGGGCCCATCTTAACTCCACTGAAGTTTAAGGGCCACTGTTAGATTACCTTACTGGATTACTTTAGAGTACATATCAGAATCACAGGGAGTTTTTCAAAATATACATGTCTTAAGGATAGAGCTACCAAGTAGATTTTAAAAAGTTTCTCAATGTTATGCTGTTTACATACCTCTGGTAAATACCTTTTACGTGTTTCTAACTGTGCTCAGGAGATGGGATGCAAGAAAAAGGCAGAAATACAGAGCTTTCAGAGCTTGTCATTTACTTTATATGCAAGTTGATGGTCGTCCTTCCTCTTAAATGATTTTAAAAAAATGTTTCCTTTTAGATAAAACATAAATATTTTATTTCTTTAAGTTGCCAATACTTTTGAGCACTGAGGCTTTAGGTTAATATGTGGTTCCAGATCCATTTTGTTTCAGGCACCTTTGTTTCCTATGATACACTGCCCTGTGGTTGGGACATTGGGTGGACATCCTCCTTATTTTTCCCCTTCTTAGGAACAGTGTGATCCTGGCCAACAAGAGGCTGAGAAGAAGGAAGCCTTGGGTTTTCTTTTTATTAGTGGTAGTTTGTGGTTCCTCTGATGAGGGAAAAGGATTCATTCCTCCTTGTTTCCCCATAGACACATTCAAGAAGCATGAGCCCTATCTGTTAAAAGAGGCTTTATGCCAGAGTAATGATGGATATTTGCAGGTGAAAGTGACAGTAACTAGCAGGTTTTTATTAAGTACAGTCTATTTGAGAAGATAGTAAAACTGACCTAATTCCTAAGGAATTATCCTGGATCCCTTAGAAAGCTACAGGTTTCTAGCACATCTTTGCTCTATGAAGTTTTTATATCTAAATGTACCCAAATGGTTCTTGAGAATGGTGCAAACTGACAAACTATATATATACTCTTCATCCAAAGATGGATCGTTTCTAATAGAATTAAATAAGTCATAGGTTATAATATATACAATCCATGCCCATTAAAGAAGTTTGAAAATATATAAATATAACATGGAAAATGAAAGTCCTGGGAACCCCTTTCATACCATTATATATGCAGTTAATAAAGTCTGGGAACTTACAAGTTAATTAAAGTAATGGAATCGTATATATACTGATTTGTAATTTCTTTTATCCTGGATTTCTTTTCATAACAAAGTCTTTTCAATTTCATAGTTAGAATACATTTTTATTTAAAAACTTTAATCATGGGAAATTTTCCATGAGTAAAAGTAGAGAGAATAGTATGAAGAACCACTGTCATCCAGCTTCAGTGGTTACCAACAGATGGCCCATTTTATTTTTCATCTACTTCCCTTTCATTCCCCTCCCTCTCCACTGCTGTATTATTGTAAAGCAAATCCTAGGCATATTTCATCCATAGAATTTTCAACATGTATCCCTGAAAAATTAGGATTCTCCTCTCTTTCTAAATGTCATATTCTATTATTATATCTTAAAAAATAGCAATTTTTAATAGAAAATATTCTTGGTTAGACTGTAAAACTACATGAGACCCTGGTATAAATAATCACTTACTTGATACTTGGCTGAATCTCATAGTTTGCTAAGGGCTTTACATTATTATTACTCCTCATGACAACAGTGCCAGATATTTGTTATTGTCTCATTTTCTATATCAGGAAACTGAAGTTTAGAAGTAATTTGTGTGAAGCCTTAGAGCTAATCAGTGGTTTTATGTAGAGAATGTAGGCTGACTATAAATACATGCCTTTCTACTCTACCAATTATTTATTATGTCTGTGATCACTAGTGACTTTTACAGATGAAGATTTCTCCTTTTATGTGTAAGGCATTTCCTTTCCGGATTTTCATTTTCCTAGCCTGAAACTTCACATATGGTGATATGCAATTTTCCTTCTGTTTTAGATTAACAAGTTGTGGAATAACCTTAGTGATGGCCAGCGGACTGTGACAGGTTTGTGTTAGCTTACACGTTTTAGCCATTCAAGGGAAGAGAAATCAAACCAAAAGGTACAGTATGTCGCAGGCAATGGCTTTTGTACTGTGCTCACCAGTGATTTAGAAGACAGAGAGTCTCTGTACCTGTAGGCTAATGTAATAGTATAAAATAATGTGGCATGAAGGGTCATATGATGCTCTGGGTCAGTTATTATATTTTCTAATTTTGATCTAGTGTTATACTGATCAAATGATCAATTTGTTGTAGAATCCCAGCTTGTGAAATAGCTTATGAGTAATTATTACTTCCGCTATTAAGAAAACTAAAGAAGACCTTGATTAAGTACTTTCTATAACAGAGGATGTTTAATACACATTCTTTCCCTACCTCACAGAGTTTCTTACAGAGTAGTTGTCTCCCTTTTTACAGATAAGGAAACTGACTTTCAGAGAAGGAACTTTTCGAAGGTCAAACTGCTAGTAAGTAGTAGAGCTGAGTTTCAAAACCTGGGTCTGTCTCATTCTAAAACCGATTTTCTCTCTACTCCTCCATGCTATTTATAAAACTCTCTTTAAATGTAAGCATGCCATGCATGTCACCATGATAATTTTTTGTTCTTTGTAAATTTTTATGGAAAAACAGATCTAGCTCTTCAAGGTAACAGTCGTGGAATACTTTATGGACTTAGTTATTTGAGAAATTTGGGAAAATGGATTTGTATGTTCTTTAGCAATTGTGTAAATAAGAAAAAAATATTTCCAAAGAATTGTGAAATATTGCTTTTTGTCAAATATGATTAGACTTACTGGTACTTTTAATTTTCTGTACCTATGTAAGTGGAGAAAAACTGTTTATCTTTCTTCATGCAAACTGTTTCCTCTGTCTAGAAGGCTTCTTTTTTCTGATGTTACTGGAACCTGATCAGGCTTTCAGTCTTATAGTTCAGACGTTTCCTTCAGGAAGTGCTTTCTTTTTTCTGAACTCATTGCAGTTTTTATCATTTATAATACAACCTGCCTTATATAATTGTACATGTAGCATCTTTGAGGGCAATGTAGGCATCTTGAGGACAGTGATGAGATTTTTTATTTTGTTCTAGCACCTAGCATGTGGACATGGTAAAGTAAGCTACTCAGTTAAAATCTGTTGAGTGAATGAATGTTGAATGGGATCTTGAACCAAGGGATTAAGATTTTTCAGAGTGTGTTGCCATACCTAGACTATAGAATTGATTAGTCAATGAGGTCTTAATATGATTACTTCAAAGATAGCTCTGTAGTAACACATCTGTTTCACTGAGATTAATGTGTTTTCTTTATTTGCCTGTTTTCTGAAAGTAATGAAAATTAATAGCATTTCTTTAGGGTAGCAAAGTTTTGATTTCATTCATTATTTTCAATTATTTCGCAATTAATTGATACCTCACTTTCTTTGAAGGTAGTAAAGATTTTATACCATTTAACTATATGAAGAAATCTGGAATCAGAATTTAAAACCTTTTCTCATGCCAGTAAATAGTTTATTCAAAGAATCTGGTATTCAGAGGTAATTAAAAATCAGAATTCTTTCCCTGGTGGTCTAGTGGTCAGGATTTGGCGTTCTCACCACTGTAGCACCGGGTCATAAAGAAAAAAAAATAAAGAAAAATAAATAAATAAAATAAAAAATAAAAAAAATCAGAATTCTTTCCCCTGGCCTTTTTTTCCTTTTAATTGGTCATTTAGCATGAAGGGCATAGCAGTAAAGAGATACTTGGGATCTGTCTAGCAACTTGAATATAAAGTGCTTTAAACAATATAAATGTGAATGGTCATGCTAAAGATGCTAAAGGTCTTAAATCCTTATTTATTTATTTTATTTATTTTAATTGTTTTTTAGAGACACAGTCTTGCTTTGTTGCCCAGGCTGGCTCAAGTGATCCCATTTCAGCCTCCCTCATAGCTGGGACAACAGACACGTGCCACCACCCACCACGCCCAGTTTTATTATTTTTTTAGAGACAGAGGTTTCACTGGTCTGTTGCCCAGGCTGGTCTCAAACTTCTGGCCTTAAGCAATCCTCCTGCCTCAGCCTCTTGGGTCACTAGAATTACAGGCATGAGCCGCCACGCCTGGCTCTTATATCTTTTTTTTTTTTTTTTTTTGAGGCAAAGTCTCACTCTGTTGCCCTAGCTAGAGTGCCATGGCGTCAGCCTAGCTCACAGCAACCTCAAACTCCTGGGCTCAAGCAATCCTTCTGCCTCAGCCTCCCCAGTAGCTGCGACTACAAGCATGAGCCACCATGCCTGGCTAATTTTTTCTATGTATTTTTAGTTGGCCAATTAATTTATTTCTATTTTTAGTAGAGACAGAGTCTTGCTCTTGCTCAGGCTGGTCTTGAACTCCTGACCTTGAGCGATCCTTCTGCCTCAGCCTCCCAGAGTGCTAGGTTTTTTTTTTTTTTTTTTTTTTTTAAAAAAGCCTGCAGCACCCAGTACTCCCAGGTGATCTCCCATTAAAGTACTGACCAGACCTGACACTGCTTAGTTTCTGAGATCAGACAAGATCGGGCACATTCAGGGTAGTATGCCATAGACCCTCCCAACCCCGCATGGAAATCTTATTTCCCTGCTTTTCCTTTTAAGATTTTGGTTAGACTCTTATTTGCCCCAGGTATTGTCCACCTCTTAGGCACCCTCCAACCTAAAGCATTTAACCTGTAATTGTTTTTGATAAATGCCCTCTGGCAAAATGACCCAGTCAGGTTAAATACAGCCTTGCATGTGGAATCTTTTGGAGTAGCAACAGCCGGGTCAAATAATGACAATTCTTAGGGAATGAGGCTTTGAAAGAGTTCCAGCACAATGCCACCAGCTACCTCTGGTGGTTGTCAGGCTACACTGGGAATATGGCCTGTTTTCAAGGTTACTTTGGAGCTAGAGAGCAGGGTATGAGACTAGGACAAGGTAAAATGCTACAAAGCTAGCTGTTCTGAGAGTCACCAAGTTTTTTAAAATAAATGTTCTCTAGTTTGCTGTAATGTAAGCCTTTGGTTTCTAGAGTTCTGAAAAATTGATTCTGATAATTTTTGCAAGTGTTTTCATTGCTTTTATGAAGGAGAGAGTTTTCAGAGATCCTTATTTTTGTTCTTTTTTTTTTTTTGAGACAGAGTCTCACTCTGTTTCCTGGGCTAGAGTGCTGTGGCTTCAGCCTAGCTCACAGCAACCTCAAACTCCTGGGCTCAGGCAATCCTTCTGCCTCAGCCTCCCAAGTAGCTGGGACTACAGGCATGTGCCACCATGCCAGGTTAATTTTTTTTCTATATATTTTTAGTTGTCTGGCTAATTTTCTATTTTTAGTAGAGATGGTGTCTTGCTCTGCTCAGGCTGGTCTTGAACTCTTGAGCTCAAATGATCCACCCGCTTCGGCCTCCCAGAGTGCCAGGATTACAGGCGTGAGCCACTTTGCCCAGCCAATTTTGTTATTTTCTCTGATGTAATTCAGTGTATCACACTTGGTAGAAGTTGGCATGGGGGCAGCAGCCTTCCCAAATCAGTAGTGCCAAGCTTGTCCAGGAAGTCACTGAGTCAGGAGGAATCAGGTACAACTGTATTAAATGGAGATACAGAGACCTTAAGCTGTTGCATTTCTCAAAGGAGAAAGAGAGGTGAGGAAATCATTCTTTAATCATCTGCATGCTAGGTGGATGTACTGTTTTAAGCCTCACTACAGCCTTAGAGGAAGGAATTATTATCCTCATTTTATAGATGAGGAAACTGAAGTGAAAGGGATAAAATGCTAAGTGGCATATCTAGGATTCAGACCTAAAAAGGCCATTCTCTTTCCACCATAATTTCATTTATTGGTTCATTACTGTGTGACTGCTACATTTAATTGTGTTTTCTCATTTCATCATCATTCAACTTTTTTAGGTAGATTTTCTTATCCTCATTTTGCAGAAGAGGAAACTGAGGCTGAGAGGTTAGGCCTCTTACCCAAGTTATAATGTAAGTAGGACAGAGTTGGTTCTGCTGGACTCCTTCACCATACTTTCAGCCAATGTACGGTGCTGCCTCAGTAGGCCTAGGATTACCGCACATCCTCTCGTGCTCACCTGCTTCTGGGGACCGGCCTGTGCTGTTTCTCAGCTAGGGATCCCTTTGTCTGGTGTCTGAAGTCCTAGAATGACCAAGGTCAAAATAAATTCTCCAGGCTACCCTGTCTTGGTATATAGTAGAGCACTAGATTAGGAATTCTGGCTTGGCCGCTGAAGTTTGCCTCTTTGACAATTTGTACCTTTTGAAGCCTCAGTTTTCTCATCTATAACTGGCCTTCAAAATGGGATTTGCAAGGTAGAAAATATCCGGATTTTAATTTCCTCCTATCTTTTTAATTTGTTAGTATGTTTTATAATGAACTATAGTGGTTCATGTATATAATTTGTAAATAAGTATACACATATTGGGTATGTCTGTACAGTTGTTTACTGATGGGGTGCCTAATCAACGAAGTTTGGTGACCATTGACCTATGAAGTGAGGGATTTTGCCTACAGTCTGTTCCAGTGCTATTACTCTCATAATTTACCGGAAAGGCTTCTTGCATTTGGATTGAAAACTTGGCAGTGTTTACTCTTTGTCTCCTGTTAACCTTGATGTTTTTGGTTATCTTTCCCTTTTTCAATTCTTTTCCCTAGTTGTAATCACTTTAACCAGAGATGCATCCTACTTCTCTACAGTGCTGTGGTACCTGTAGTTTCCAGAAGTTGTGTGTGCTGTATATCACTGGTTTGAAGAAGCAGCCTGTGGAACTGAAAGAGTAGGCAGGATAGTTGTTGCAATTTTCAGTCTAGTGGGTAGGATAAGGGACCCCTTCTTGCTCTCTTTGCATTGAACCAAAGTAAAGTAAACACCAAAGCCCTGACTGATTATCTTTATTATCATGGAAACCTGATCTTTGTGATGATGTCCAAATTATTCTTAGGTTTTCTTTACCCTAAGATATCAATCAGTATGTACAACAACCTAGACCTAAGGGGGTGCTCTGGGCAGTAAAGATGTTATAACTCTTTGAAAGAAAACTAAAGACCCCTCAGCAACACTAATCACTGCTGTCTTGCTGTAGGATAAACCTCCCGAGGTTCTGTGGAGTCTTTGCCTTTCCTCTGCCCCCCTCCCCTTAGGGTTCCAGGCTTCTCATTGGGAGGTACACATGATGCTCTTAATTGCCTTGCTTGTGATCCCTATAAACACTGTCCCTCTCGCCATCTTTGAAAGAGTTTAAGGTATTTATCAAAGATGGTATGACAGCTATCATAGTCCCTACTAGTGAAATATCTGATACAACTAATGAAATTAATAAAACTCCATTTAATACACTATGAAGAAAGAAAAAAATGCTACCAATTAAGCTGTGACACATCACTAATTTTAAGATGCATCCTGATTTCAGATATTAAAATGGGAAAAATGTCTTAAAATCTATGAAAAATGGTAGCTTCTTTTCCTACCTGACTCAAGTGGGAGAGCAAAAATTAGACAGACTTGAAATGCCAGGAGATAGCAGAGAGCCTTACAGAATGAGCAAATATGGAAGCCAAAGCTAATTCCAAGGTGTAGTGGTTGGCAGGGACTATTATACAAAGAATGTCTTCTGAAATAAATCCTCCTACCAGAATGTCGCTGAAATCAGTTGTATTGTCATTGAAGAAGTTGAAAGTGTTACTTGCCTATTAAAGAGATTGGAGGAATAAATGTTTAAATTCTTTTAATTCAACAAGTAGATGAATACCTGCTGTGTGCAAGGAGTTGTGGCAATTCATAAAATTAATGTATTTTTTACACCCTGTGCTTTTTCAGGAATAACTTAATTTCTTCCCTAAAAGGTGACTAGTTAATTCTGTTATGAAATAAACTTACTCAATTTACTTGTAGTATTAGCAACATCAGGCACTTGCAGAAAAATGAAACAGTCACCCAACTCCCATGTGGAGTTGTAAACATACTTCAAAAATAGTTGCAAATTCTTCCAGATTATCCCTGAATTCTTATCAAATACTTATTCTCAAACATGTTGACCTTCATATACACGGATGATCCACAGATGTTTCCATGAGCCAGCAATGAGTTTAAGAAGTATACCATTCCTTGAAGTCAAAGAAATGATGTTAGCTGTTCTAGTCTTGGCCAGAGAACCTAATTCTGTATATTACTTCTATCTTTGGCTTGGCCATTATTAAATACTTATAGATATGGTTATTATTGAGAAGACTGAACTGTTCTGAAGAAGTAAAATATGGATCTAGGTGAAGGAAGTTAGGTCCTAGAGCATTTCTGATTTTCCAGGTATTCTGTGACTCTGCAGTTTTGGTGCTTTAAAAGTACTGATTTCACTTTTCTTAGCTCCCCTCCCACCCTGCAAGTATATAGTACTCTTACATAATTGTGGTAGAAAATCTTATTCAGGTAGACTTTAGATCAAACTGTCTTTGCTCTTCTTTTTACTCTCCCCAAATAATAAATGTTTATTTTATAGGTATCATAGCTGCAAATGTCTTCGTATTCTGTTTATGGAGAGTACCTGCTTTACAGAGGACAATGATCAGATATTTCACATCTAATCCAGCCTCAAGTAAGTCTAACTTATGGGATTTTATTTTGAGGTAGAGATAATATGAAAGAAATATGCTTTATGTTCACTGAAAGGCTATAAAAAAGATGAATTATTTGTCAGTAATTACAAGCAAAATCTGGAGGATGGGCTGTAAACTTCTTGTGGACAGAAAGCTCATCTCTCTTAATGCTATATCCCAGGTGCCTAGCATGTACCTTGTACATAGTAAGGTATACATACTAAGGTACATATTAGTATCTAAATATTTTTTAATGAATTAAGGTCTGTGATCACTACAAGTTTATTCTTTGAGGAGAATATTATTAAAATATACAACTTTTTATCTGTAATTAAAATAATTTACTTATTCTTTCCTAACTAACTTTTGCCGTAAAGACAGTTGCTTTCATGAACTGAAAATTTTTATTGGTTGCTTACTAAGTAGAAAAGAGACTTATTGAGAAAGCTTTTTACCACTTTGAAAAATGCTGTCTTAAACTGTCTTATTTAAGCTTTTAGCTCGTTCTAGTTTTGTTTCCCATGTTTGATTTGTTTTACAATAATAATAAAAGTCTACGTTTTTTTGGTGTGTGTGTGTGGTTTTTTTTTTTTTTTTTGAGACAAAGTCTCACTCTGTTGCCCGGGCTAGAGTGCTGTGGTGTCAGCCTAGCTCACAGCAACCTCAAACTCCTGAGTTCAAGGGATCCTCCTGCCTCAGCCTCCTGAGTAGCTGGGACTTTAGGTGCATGCCACCACACCCGGCTAATTTTTTTTATAGTAGAGACAGAGTCTCGCTCTTGCTCAGGCTGATCTCGAACTCATGAGCTCAAGCAATCCTCCGGCCTCGGCCTCCCAGAGTGCTAGGATTACAGGCATGAGCCACTGCTCCAGGCCAATAATAAAAGTTTAAAATAGATGATTTTTATTGGCTATAAACTCCATGATTACCAGACTGTGCTTTTCTCTCTTGTAGAAGTCCTTTGTTCTCCAATGTTGCTCTCAACGTTCAGCCATTTCTCCTTACTTCACATGACAGCAAATATGTATGTTTTGTGGAGCTTCTCCTCCAGCATAGTGAACATTCTGGGTCAAGAGCAGTTCATGGCAGTGTACCTGTCTGCAGGTAATAATCTTTAATCTCAGGGCCTTTGATGGCATAAGCACTCTCACCTATCTGCAGAAGGGACAGAGGGGACGTTTACTTCCATATTCTACACACAGGAAGTGCTCAGGACTTGTTTCTCAAGTTGTATGTAGAGAAGGGAACCACAGACTGGGGGAGCTGTTGTCTGTCTTCTCATTTTGCTGATTGCCTTTTACATTATTTTGGTATGCTTAGGTTTAAATTAGGATAAACAAGAGTTAAGAGTTAGTGTAGAATTTAAGCATGTCATTTTTATCCTTCTAGACCTTGATTTCTTTAGCTTGGGCTGACCATTTTATAGATAGTGACTCCCAATTTCGTGGCTGTCTCAAGTATCTGGATCTTTGTTAAATAACCTTAAGCAAACTCATTTCCCCCTGTGTGTTCAGTTTCCAGAGGTTTTAGATGAGAGCTTTCCAATATGATTGTCTCCCATCCAAGTACTAACCAGGCCCGACCATGCTTAGCTTCTGAGATCAGATGAGATCAGGTGCGTTCAGGGTGGTATGGCCATAGAATATGATTGTCAAGAATGAGTTTGTTCCATCTGTTTTGCAAGAATGTATGTTGTTGGCATGGAACGATTTCCTAGTCATGGCCTTGGAGGTGGCATCATTTTCTTATTTCAATTAGGAAATTACAGAGCACGATTCCAGGTCCCTAGATGCTGCTAAGTTGACAATTGATCAAATTTTACTTGCCTCTCTACCACATTTACTTAATTAAAACAATAAAATATAAAAATTTATTTTTAAAATCTCTAACCCTTTGCACTCAGATGTCAAGTGTGACTTGACACAGTTAGCATCAGTAGCAGCTCGTATGTCGAGCCACACTCGACACGTAGTTTCACCATGGGGGGGAGGGGGATTTTTGTCTATTTTGCCAGTATCTTTCTTGTTTTCATTAGCATGAAAGGACAAGTAAAATATAAATGCAGAGATGGTACACTAACTTCCAGGGGTAGATTATTATCCACTAACTTAGAGCAACATTTAGATGGAAAGCGCTATATAATCACACCTCACCCTAACAAAAAACACAAAGATTGTGTTGTTTGTTCTAACAAAAAAATCAAAGGAGGAAGAAGAGAGACGATTTATATTTGTGAAACATGTGAATGTAAATCAGGTCTTCATGTGGGCGAATGTTTCAAAAAATATTACACCATGAAAAATTATAGAGATTAAAATTACTCTTTGAATGTATCAATAATTTGAAATATTAAAAAATCCAAATAAATAAGTTTGTATATAAAGAAACTCCAGTGTTTTATTCTACTGCCACACTTTGTAAAATCTGGGGTATTTAAAAAATTAAATCCCAAGTAGAATAAAGGAATCGAGAAAAAAGCAAGCGAGTACAAAGGGTTAAAAAATAGTATATCTGGCCGGGCGTGGTGGCTCAAGCCTGTAATCCTAGCTCTCTGGGAGGCTGAGGTGGGCAGATCATTTGAGCTCAGGAGTTCGAGACCAGCCTGAGCAAGAGCGAGACCCCATCTCTACTATAAATAGAAAGATATTAATTGGCCAACTAATATAGATATAAAAAAATTAGCCGGGCATGGTGGCACATGCCTGTAGTCCCAGCTACTTGGGAGGCTGAGGCAGGAGGATTGCTTGAGCCCAGGAGTTTGAGGTTGCTGTGAGCTAGGCTGACGCCACGGCACTCACTCTAGCCTGGGCAATAAAGTGAGACTCTGTCTCAAAAAAAAAAAAAAAAAAATAGTATATCTGGCAGTGTGCTGTAGTGCAGAAAAGCACTTACCCTCTCATCTACCACAAGGCCCAGAGTAGATGCTTAATCAGTATTAATTGAATACTCATGTATATCTAGTTTGTCAAAAGTATATCTAGTTTGTCAAAGCAATCTTTGGCTTGTAAGATAAGCGTATAGTTCTTTAGCTAAGCACTAGTTGTGTCATTGTAGCTCTAGAGGGTCTGTTTCAGATGCCATTACTTCCTGCTCCATAGAAAGTTGTTTTTTAAAATGAGCCACATTAACTCAATGACATTGGAGCCAAGGGACCTGAAGGATCATCTAGCCTAGTATCCCACCCCAGAGATTCTGATTTAGTGTGTCTGGAGTACAGCCCCAAGGATTCTGAGATAGTTGGTGAGTTTGGGAACCAGTCTCCTTTCTTTATGTTACAGTTGAGGAAAACAACTGAGAGGGAAAGTGAATGACCCTGTGTCATTCGGCAAGACATAGAGTAGGTTAGACTTTCCTTCCCTGTAAATAGCTGAAGCCATAAGCAGGATAAGTATCCATGCCTGTGCCCTTACAGTGATCCAGATAGAAACCTGACACTTAATTTGGGTAGAGTGAACAGCAGAAATGGAAACCATTTTTATATCTCACTTAAATTATTGAAATGTGATTTGTTTCTCAGGTGTTATTTCCAATTTTGTCAGTTACATGTGTAAAGTTTCCACAGGAAGATATGGACCATCACTTGGTGCAGTAAGTATTTCTAATTTAAATTTTTAACATTTTAACTTTTAAGTTTATTTTGAAATAACTTGACTTTCAAGAAAGTCGCAAAATTAATATAAAGAGTTCTCATCTACCTTTCATTCTGTTAACTGACATCTTACAGAACCACAGTACAGTTATCAAAACCAAGGAATTAACATTGAAACAATACTCTTGACTAATCTGCATCTAATTTAGAATTTGTAAATTTGTAAATCTTTGTAAATATCAGGTTATAGCTTTTAACTGTTGGTCATTTATATGTACTTTATGAATAGAGTACATATCAAGAAGGTTAAATCAACAGTGAGTATCCAATCCCCATAAACCAGAGAGCCTAATCTAGCATTGGAAAATTCTAATTATAGATTTGAATCTGGTACTATATCCTAGTTTTTAGTCAGTGTATGAATGTCTTCTGAATAGACTGGGCGCTGTGCTAGAGCCTGGGGATACATCAGTGAACAAGATGATCAAGATTCCTGCCCTCAGGAATTTACATTCCAGATGCTTTAAAAATTTTGTTTAGGCTGGGCATGGTGGCACAGGCCTATAGCCCCAGCTACTTGGGAGGCTGAAGCAGGAGAGTCCCTTGAGCCCAGGAGTTTGTGATTAGCCTTGGGCAACATAGCAAGACCCTGTCTCCAAGTTAAAAAAAAAAAAATTTTATTTTAAACATGTTTTCTTTTGAGCTTAATGGAGGATTTCTAGGCACATAGAAATCTTTATATAGTATTTCTCCAAAGACTACACATTCAATTTGTACATATTTAAATACTAATATACTTAAAAGCATTGAAGTAGGGGATTTCGTATCTAAAGGAACTCTAAAAAGGCTCAATTTTGCAAAAGAGTCCTTACGTAAAATAATCATCCCCTAATTTGTGTGTTCCTCAGATCTGTTTATACTTAGTTTTCCTAATGAGGCATCTATCTTGTTTATGACTGACGTACTTTCTTAAGCCTTTTTTTCTTCATAGAATTTCTATATAAAACATGGTTACAGTATAATTTATATATTCCAAATCATACTTTCTAACTTATTCTATAACTAAGCATCTGTTATATGAAGGCAGTGAAGATCATTAGGATGAATCAAAAATGAACTCAGACTTCAAGTTTAGTTTAGTTGGGGAGAAAATGTTATATATACATCTAATATACACTGAAAGGAAGGAGAGTTCTCTAGAGAACTTTGGGGGCTCTGAGGGTGGGGAGACTTAGTAGCTGGAAGGATCTGGAAGGGCATTTTGATGAACTACTCTTATTTTATAGATAAGAAACCGAAGTCCCAAATTAATAGAGTGTGGCAGTGTAGTATTTAGAATTAGAGTGGGATTGAATCCCAGCTCTGCCACTTACCTGTGATTTCCAGGATATATTACTGAACTTCTCTGAACCACATTTCCCCATATAAAATGGGTAACACCATCTGTGTATAACACCATCTGTGTATTTCTGATTTGCAATGCAGGTTCGTTTAGAGCATTTAGCACAGTAAGGAGCACAGAGTAAGAAATGTGAAGGTCAGCCGGGCGCGGTGGCTCATGCCTGTAATCCTAGCACTCTGGAAGGCCAGGGTGGGCGGGTATCTTGAGGTCAGGAGTTCGAAACCAGCCTGAGCAAGAGCGAGACCCTGGCTCCACTATAAATAGAAAGAAATTAATTGGCCAACTAATATATATATATATAGAAAAAATTAGCCGGGCATGGTGGCCCATGCCTGTAGTCCCAGCTACTCGGGAGGCTGAGGCAGAAGGATTGCTTGAGCCCAGAAGTTTGAGGTTGCTGTGAGCTAGGCTGACGCCATGGCACTCACTCTAGCCTGGGGAACAAAGTGAGACTCTGTCTCAAAAAAAAAAAAAAAAAAGAAAGAAAGAAAAGAAATATGAAGGTGGTAGTTTTACTCAGTCACCAAAATCCTAGAGCTATGGTAGGATGAAATTATCTCCCAATACTTTAATTCATCCTGGGTTAAAATTAAAGAAAATTAAATTACCAGCTGTAATGGCATTTTAATGAGAAATCTGGAAGAAATACTATTGACAAAATTGTATTATGAAATATAAAGTATTGCTCTTATTGGCTTAATAAGATGTTATAAGATGATGAAGATACCAATTGCTGTATTGGCATTAGGGATCAAGAATACTGACTAGGCCGGGCACGGTGGCTCACGCCTGTAATCCTAGCTCTCTGGGAGGCCGAGGTGGGCGGATCCTTTGAGCTCAGGAGTTCAAGACCAGCCTGAGCAAGAGCGAGACCCCATCTCTACTATAAATAGAAAGAAATTAATTGGCCAACTAATATATATAGAAAAAATTAGCCGGGCATGGTGGCACATGCCTGTAGTCCCAGCTACTCGGGGAGGCTGAGGCAACAGGATTGCTTGAGCCCAGGAGTTTGAGGTTGCTGTGAGCTAGGCTGACGCCACGGCACTCACTCTAGCCTGGGCAACAAAGTGAGACTCCGTCTCAAAAAAAAAAAAAGAATACTGACTAGTTTTGGTAAGGGTTTTGTTTAGTTAGAGCTATGCATATTCTGAATCTCATCAAAAAAATTAGTTTCTTACTAGTTATTGGCAGGAAGCTTTTCTCTAATCTGATTTTCAAAAATTTATTTTTTGCTGGGTATGGTGGCTCACACCTATAATGCACTTTGGGAGGCTGAGGTGGGAGGATTGCCTGAGGACAGGAGTTCAAGACCAGACTGAGCTAAAATTTATTTTTTGTGAATTGTAACACTTACTCTCAAAATGGCAAAGATTATCAAATGTTTGTTGTAGGAAACAGCATTTGTTTAAATGTTTGTTAGAGAAAATCTTTTTACTTGAAGTTGTAAATGATTTCTCATAGGCTGAATTTGCTCACCAACATTATAATGACTTGTTTGCTATGACTTCCTTGATTTAATTGTAATCGACCTAACCTGTACAATAAACCAAATTCTCTTGCTAAATTAGGAAAGTGTCTTTAGTCTTTTCCTTACAAGGTTAAAGTAAAATAAAATGGTCACTAGAGCAGATTCATTTGTTATTCTATTTTAATTTATCTGTAGTGCTTGGGAGTAGTCTATCTCTTTGCATGGCTTTTTTAGTGACTGCACTAGGTATCATATATACATCACTTCTCACCATCTACTGATGGTGTCATTTTACCAGTGTAAGTATAGAAACCTTTCTTCCCTTTACATTTCTATGCCTTCCCCAAATTATAATTGTTTTAAATATTTACTATATTAATATGGTTTCAGTCACTGTTATAATTTTTGCTTCAACCATTAAGCATAATTTAGAAAATTCAAAGGGAGAAGGAAAGTCTACTGTATGTATGCATATTTTTACTTTCTCCGTTGTTTGTTCTTCCTGATGTTCCAAGATTTTTCCTTTTATCAATTTCTTTCTGTTTCTTTAGCCATTCTTTTAGGTAGGTAACTTTTCTTTTCACCTGAGAATATCGTGCTTTCTCCTTCATTTTTGAAGGCTATTTTCACTGGATATAAAATTCTGGGCTGATATTTAATTTTTTCAGCACTTGAAAAATAATGTGCCACTTCCTTTTGGCATCCATGGTGTCTGATGAGAAATCCTTTGTGGTTCAAACAGCTATTCCCCAGTAAGTACATTGTCATTTCTCTCACTGCTTTCAAGATTTTTTTCTTTGT